>JAVJIF010031908.1:0-70000 GCA_038442645.1 Agave tequilana | reverse complement strand
GTTGATATTTGCATGTGAGTTTGACGAGGCCGTCATGGTGGAGGTGAGAGGCTCCATCAACCCTAACTTTTTTTCACACCCGGAGCCAAACCTTAAGCATTAGGACCTAATGACAGTCGACTGGAAAGTGAGAATTGTGAAGCATGAAAAATTCTTGCTTAAATTGCAAAAGTTAAACACAAATAGCTTACATGATACAACCTTCAAGCTTACATAGGGATACATCCATAATTTCCACATACAACTCCAAAGTAGCTTTACATCAATATATTTATTGAATAATCAAGTTTGATTTCAAGTCCCAAAAGATAACATCATATAACTAACATCTAATACTAGAAAGATGTCTAACACGTGTTGACTTCAATGAAGTGCTCACGGGCTCCTCGACTGATGGAAGTCCTCAAGGTGAACTAGTTAACACTTTAACCAGACAAGTCTGATGTTGGGGGTGAGGTTAACACTTAGCAAGCAAATGAATCCTGTTATAAATCTTAAGTTTCAAAATCATGCAACAAAAGCACAGAGTAATAGCATGGTAGGAACGAGGATTCTTATAAATCAAGTAGTGCACACCGAAAAGTGAGACATGAGTTGCAGACAATAATTCACTTAATGAATCTAGGCAAACCATGTCTCAATTTGGTCAACACTTCTTGACTTGAGTCGCACCAGCACTCTGCACGTGGTCGAAGTGCCTAAATCAAGGGTTGTGCATATAAGGACCCTCATGGAGGGGATGCATTGAGATATGACATAGCTCACTTAATTTTGATGTATAGTGGTATATCCGAATATAATGCATGCAATAATGGGCTTGATCATAAAATATGTTTTTATTCATCATGTACTAAACATGCATATCCATGCACTACTAACCTATATTTTCCCATGCATGTGCAGCTTAACCTATCTCTACATGAGAAAACCATAAAATCATGCCCAAAGAGCTGAAAGTTCTTGCACATATATAAATTTCAAGAGATATCCAATCTAATTCCCATTTTGCATGTGGTTTACTCATATACTCACGTAAGAGGTAAGAACACTTTTCAAGATGCATGATAGCAAGTATTCAACATGAACCAATCAATTAAAGGCATGGGTACATATTTCCGTAGATATCTTTATGTCTGAAACATGCTTATAATATATCATGTCACACACATATATAATTCATAAACTTCATAACACAAATCTATCACTTACTGAAAGGTATTGATCAAAAGTCTTAGATGGCTCCTAAATAGCCTTCAACTCCTATTAAAACCTCTATAACAAATAGTAAATTCTCCTCATTCCTTGAAAACTCATAAGCCTACTGTACGATCTGAACTTAGTCATTTAAGCTGTAAAGCCTCGTAGAAATTCTCAAAATACATTTTAGATAGTCTCCACAATTATAAAAGATTTTTACATAATTTTTAATAAAAATTTTATAAGGAGTGTTCGACCTTTATGCACATTGCAGAAAGTTCAAGGACCTTGCTGTAATTATGCAAATTTTGTTCCTGTATGACCTTTGACTGGATTGCGAATTCACATCGTCCAGGAGCTATTTAGTAAATGTATAATTGAATAAATGGATCCAGGGGATCAAATGTATGTTTTGAAAGATATTTGGACTTGAAAAATAATTTTCTAGCGACAGTGGTTGGGGGGGGGGGGGGGGGGGGGGGATTTTCGTTTTTCAAACAGCACGCTTAAACCCGTCTTTGGGTCTGGGAAGGCTATGGCAGCCATCCCTCGAAATCCCCGGCTGTGGGAGGATGCTGGCTATGCTGGTGAGTCCCCTAGCTATAACTCAACTCCTTGCTCCTCTTTCTAGCTTTCTCTTTGTCCTCTCAAATTCTTTTAAAACTTAAATGTTAAGCTTGTTTTAGAAACTAAGGGCTAAAAGATTAATGCTCGATAGGGAAAAGGTATCTATACATTCACATGTGTGTGTATTTTCTAAATTTTCTACATTTTCTTTCAAATAGAAAATGTGGTGCGCTCACATGTAGGGTGCATGGTATGTGTACGAGAACAGGCGTGTGTTGCGTGTTAATCTGTGTGTATACTCACAGATGGTGAAGCTCATCCAGTAATGCCTATTGCTTTACTTTTAAATTCTACAATGTGGCTGGTGTATCAGGATTCAGGAGTATCTGCAGCCCCTTCATGGTACCTTATTCTGAAGCTTTACTGGTGCAAACCACAATCATTTGTGCTGCCATTTAAGGTTCCACGAATTGTTTACATGTGTCTGGGTATTCAACAATATGTACATGTGCAGAAACCTGCAAGATCAATCAACAGTAGAGAAGCAGACATTAGAATTTTAAGACAGGGAAAACATTACTTTGGTTTAACATCAAAGTCTCTACCGGTTTTTGCTTCATCAAGGCTCAAGTAATTTTGATCTCTTTACGTTTGTTGTGTTCCTCGAGGTCAGGGAGAAAGGTTGTAAATGATCTGTTTTTCAGTGGTGTTCCTTTGATAAAATTATTCAAGGACAGAAATGAGATTGCTTGGGGCGTGGTAGTGTAATACTATTTTTGGACCATTGAATGCTCACTTCTGAAGAATATTAACTTTATGATGAATGAGAATTACCTTTTTCAAATGCTGGCACTTCTGTATAATTATGTCTTGATTGGTCAAATAGCAGATTATCGTATTCTTATTGGATTTCCCCCCTTAAGTTATCTTCATTCTGTTACAGAAAAAATATGGAGATCCCTATCCTCAGAGCTAGTGCAAGAATTTCATCTAGACTCAACTATCTATGCCCTCAGCTCTTTCCTACCCCCGGGTTTTGGTCTCTTAAGAATATCAATTTCTTTCCACGGCTCAATGGATCGTGTGAGGTTTGTTTATAATTGTTAGTTGAAACTTGAAAGTGCATCAACTTTCAGGTTCAAGTTATTAGTTATTTTAACAAGGTAAAGTATTGACATTTGGTTGGTCATGTTTTCCAGGATCCTACTTTTTGTAATAGCGTTTCTGCCGAAAATCTTCTCAAGGTATGAAATGGGAGTGTGAATTTCTAAATGATGTGTCACTTATATAATGTAGATTAGGCTATAGTATTGCAGGTACATGTTGATGTTTTTATAAAATATAGCCACAAATGGTTTCTAATATTCATACATGGTAAGTGATTACTACAAGAATCATGTTGTGTAACTTTTTGATGCTAACTCATAGTGTGCGTGTGCGTCTACGCAAGCACAACAACAAGAACAAAGCCTTTATCCCAAATTGGGTCTGTTAGAGGAATCATTTACTTCCATTCAATGCTGTTAAGGGTCAACTCCTCAGTTAAATCAAGCACCATTATCTCCTCCTTAATTGCTTCCATCCAATCTTGTTTAGGTCTTCTCTAGTCCTCATTATTCCATTAACTAATCCTCTCACTTTTCCGTGATTGGCTACTAATTATCCTCCGTTGCACATGCCCAAACCGTATAACTTGATTCTCCCTCATTTTTTTTACTGGTAGCAACTTCTATCTTATTATACATGTACTTATTTCTTATTCTATCTCTTAGTGTATTTTCCCCCATCCATCTCAACATTTTTATTTCTACATCACTAATTTTGTGAACATGTTTCTTGATTGCCCAACATTCTGATTCATAAAGATTGCTGATCTTATTAACCATCTTATAGAAATTTCTCTTCAATTTCATGGGTATTTTGTGATCACAAAAAACTCATAAGTAATTCTCCACTTTAACCATTCGCTTTGTTTATATGAACCACATCTTCTTGATCTCATCATCTTGACGAGTGATTGATCCTTAACAGTGAAAAGTTGAAAACAGACGCGCTGAGGTATTTCTTGGTATGTTTGTGTTCATGTGTTTGTCACATTTGACTCAAAATACCAAAAGCAATATTTTAGAAAGATTAATGATTGACATGATGATAAGACATGAATTTGTGCGCTATCATAATATAACAGTGTAGTGGTCAGTTTCTGATCCTCTTACGATCATGCCATGTGTCCATCTAGCATCAAACAGGCGCGCGACACGTGGCCGCTTTCAGAACTTCTGTGCAGGAGTCTTCGGTCAAAATTCAAACTCCAAGCGGATCGAGTAGTTAGAAGGAAGAGATAAATTTAGTTACGAGTATCTCATCTCTAAGCCAAATTTTTACTCGAATTCGGCAATTACAGTTCGGGGATAGATTAACCACATCAACAGTTGGACGCAGACTACCAGATAAAGATGAACTCTCGCCCAACCAATTCAAATAGGGATGTTTAGCTCTAACCGCCTTTGAGTAAGCAGTTAGATGTTTAAACAGAGCTGGACTCTGCAGCCTTATCTAACTGACACTACTTGTATAAATAGTATATCCGTTCCAACCAGTGTTCTAATATCCCTGATATAACCCCGATATTGCGTTTACGGCACCTAACCGCAATGATTTGGCACATCCAAACCAATATAGCATTTTTCACCCAAAATCGTCGATAAATAGGCATGGACCCGATATATCGACCGCAATTTTGGCGATTTGGACCCGATATAGCGTTTTAACAGCCAATTTCTAGGTTAGGTATTTGGGTAATTCGAGCGATGTGGCAATGTGGCATTTGTGAAGATTCTACAATTGGATTGTAATTATGGATTCATAGGCTTAATGCAAGTTATTGAGTTAAGTATATCTTAAATATATAAGTATGATGTTTTATGTAGCTTTATATAATTTATGCATATATTTTCTTATTGAGATGCGATTTAAGATAAGAATATATGTATATTTACAGTCTGATTTTGACATCCGATTTTGAAAATATCTCTGATATACCTTGATATATCCCCATCCCTGATAAATTTTCCCGTCCGATGTGGCCGCTGTGGCCGCCATTTAGAACACGGTTCCAACATGGAGGGAGACGATCAATTGAGCCTAGAAATCCTAGCACACTAGAGAATCGCATTGTAATCGCCATTATTATAGTTGAATCTTTCTCTCCCTCCGTGATTTTTCCCTTTTGAGTTTTTCACGTAGATCTCTGTGTTTATGTTGATTTTTCTGAGATTTGTTTGACCCCGTCTTCATAATTTCGGTGCGTGGATAAATTTCATAGAAATTACCCATAGCAGACAACAATTTAGAAGACAAACTACATCTTTTTCTTCTCTCTTTTGGGTTTTAAGATATAGATCCCAACAAATCTCTTATTTGATATCATATCTCTGGCAATATCATATTTGGATATTAGTCCCCTACAATTTATCACTCACTTGTTATAAGTTCCTCTGGTTATAATATTTATCACAAAATATTCTATTACTCCCTAATTATTTTAGCACTTTTTCCTTATTATCTCTTCTTCCCTACCAGTGTCGATCCAAGTTACTCAACAACCTTTTTTTGCCTTTTCCCCTTGTTTTATTGGCTTTTTTGCTCGCACTTCTCTTCTTGCAAAGAACTTTTATCTTAAGTTTTTGTTCAATGCCATTTAGTTGACTCTTTCTCACTTATGCAACTCCAAAGTTCTGGACAAATTGTAACTTAACATTCTAATTAATTTTTATCATGAATATTTATTAAATCTGGACAAAATAAATAGTAAAGACTAATATCAAGTGAACCTCATATTGTGAGGGACTAATATCCAAGTATGATATTGTTGGGGACTAATATCCACATAAGAGATTTGTTAGGGACTTAGATCCTAAAAACCCTATTTTTTTACGGTTAGTTTTGTGCATATGTTGTGTGAATAAAACCCAAAAATGCATGGATAAATGAATGACACTCATTTTGCTGATTGTTTAATGTAATCTATGATGGTAGTTAATGAAGATTAACATTCATCCAAACCCTTAAACAAAGTGTAGACATGTGCAGACACACCTGTCATATCTGAGACATGTGGGACACAACTAGAATGGTGGCCACAAAATCATAGGTTGCACTATGAATATCTAGCTTCTTTGTTTTCAACTGGTCTTTGAAATTTGCTTTGTGTGCGACTTTTTCATGGCCCTTTGTGAGGATCTCTGTGTAAACTCCCAACTTTTGGCATACTATATGCATCTTACTTGGTGATGTGTTATGTTATCCTTAACTGCTTCTGATTACTGGAACTTCTAGTACAGCTAAATTCCAACTTATCACCTGGATCTGTGGATCATTGTATGTCTCTGGACATTCTTTATATGTCCTGCAGAAACATCTGAATCAGTGCATCATTGTAGGTCTGTTAGCTGATTTCATTCTTTAAAAAGAATGTCCTGCAGAAACATCTGAATCAGTGCATCATTGTAGGTCTGTTAAGCTGATTTCATTCTGTAATGTTGTGATTGTGTGTAACTTACACATCCTAATCTTATGTGCGGTCATCGCATAATATCAGTAAATTGGCAGCTACTACTTTTCCACGAAAGATAAACTAATCTGTAACATCTTTTATGCATCTTATGTAGCTCTCTCTTTTATTTACCGGCTATTCTTGACTGTATCTTATATTTTTTTGGTTTTCTTTTTTGAATTACCATTGTGGAAATGACCTACCAATACAGATTGGTTATGCTTTAAATTTTGAAAAACCAATTGATATTTAGTTAAATGTTTTTCTTCTTTGTTATGCTCCAGTTTCACCTACGTCCCTATGCTCTACTGGGGCTGGACCGCTCTGCTATCCCGAGCGTGCTAAATTACACAGATATTGTTGATGAGCTAATTTCAGAAATTCCTGAAATAGTTGATGTCTCGCAACATGTCAGTCAGTTTTGGGCTGCAGAGAGTAAACCTATGGTGCCTAAGCAAGTTGAAAATATAATTATGGTGGAAGAACCATGGATGAATGAAGCTTCATGCAGTTTTAATTCGAACCTTGAACATGTAAATGTCAATGAAAAGAAAGGAAGTGCTCAAAATTCTGATATTCCTCCTTGTTTGGAGAATATAACAAGGGAAAGACATGGAAATTGTTCTTCTGGGTACAGGTTCATCACAGCCATCAAAATATCGCAATGTCAGTTCAATTTTTGTAAATCTTTTCTCAAAAGGAAGTGTACTTCTAGATTGTGGTGAAGGAACTTTAGCTCAGTTGAAAAGAAGGTTAGTTTGAAGTAAAGGTGGTTTCTTGCATTTTTTTTTCTCTTGATTATTCTTGCTGGTCTTGTTTACTCGGACTAACTTATTGCAGATTTGGCGTGGGGTGTGCTGACAATGCTGTGAAAGGTTTAAGATGTATTTGGATTTCTCACATTCATGCTGACCATCACACTGGTCTCGCCAGAATACTTGCACTGCGGTCTGAGTTGCTAAAGGATGTGCCTCATGAACCTTTGCTTGTGATTGGGCCAAGACCACTGAAGAGATTTTTAGATGCTTACTCTAGACTGGAAGATTTAGATACGATGTTCTTGGATTGTAGGTATACAACTGAGGGTAGCCTGGATCCTGTTCCCAGTTCCCACAACTCACACATAGATTGCCCTCCCCATAGATTGCCGTCCCAAAGATGCAACTGAGAAAGATAAATCTCAAACTTTGGAAACTACTTTATTTGCTCGAGGCAGTAGAATAGAAAGTCATTGGAGGAGACGTGGGAGCCCAGTTGAAGCTGCCACGGCTCTCCCAGTTTTGGTGAGGCTGAAGTCAGTCCTACATAATGCTGTTTGGAAGCTCTATACAGTGTTCCTGTCATACATTGCCCTCAGGCTTTTGGTGTTGTTCTGAAGGCTGCTGAGAGAATAAATAGTGTGGGAAAAGCTATAGCCGGTTGGAAGCTTGTCTACTCCGGTGATACTAGGCCTTGTCAGTCACTGGTAGATGCATCTTCTGATGCAACAGTTCTTATACATGAGGTTAGTAATTGCATAGATCTATGCATATTATCTCTTACAGTTCCATGTTATGGTTAAAATTATTTTTGGACTAGGCTCTGTCCAGGGGCTGAGCAGAAGAATTTTGCCTCATTATAACATTGGGGTGAATGAACTAATGAGCCATTTGCCTTCTACATTGGGGTCAACTAAATGAATCCCTTTTCCATTTGGCCCTATAAGTGCCATGGAAAGGGAGGGAGAACCCTTTGCTCCATTTTTTCTGGTCAATTACATGTTTCTTTTTTCTCCACTGGCTTCCATTAACGGCCAATCTCTTCAATAAAATTAGCAACATGAGGGAGAGACAGGACTACGGGGTAGGCAGGGACTCTTGTTACAACATATCTCTAGGAAAACACAACTCGATTTAAGCTGAAGCAAACAAATATTGAGAAAATAAAGCACAAGAATAAAACACACAAAAGTTTACATGGTTCGGCACGAACAACCTACATCCATGAAGGGGGGGGGGGGGGGGGGGGGGGGGTAACTACTATAATCTGAAAGCGAGATCTGAAGAAATTGCACAAACAAAATCCTAATACTGATACACCCAATAAAAAAAATCCCTCAAACCCTTACAAAAAGTGATATCGAAGAGAGAGGAGATTGAAACTCAGAGAAAATCAATATGCTGCCACCTTTATATAATTTCCCCCTCGGAACCGATCATATTCTTAAACTAAATCACTTTTCTTTTCTTTTCTTTCTATGAAGAAATCATGATGTCTCTCCAGTGGGAGACCTCGCCAATTGGAAAGTCTGTCATCAATAGGAACGTTTCCAATGTGATCATTCTCTCTTAAATAAAAACTTCAAAATCATGTCAAAGATAATGGTTCTGTTAGCTGCCAAGTAGGCGCGGATGTTGATGTTTTTAACATGGGTCAGGCCGGTATTGAGTCACTAAAATCCGACAGCTATACCACACCCCACACCTTCTTCCCGGAAATAATAATAATATAATAATAATAATAATAATAATAATAATAAAATAAATAAATAAAGTCTCCTCTACTACTTTTGTGGTATTCTCGTTTGCTTATACTTATGCCTCCTCAACTTGCGGTTTCAATATCTGATCCCTTCAAATTCGGTACACCCACCAACATTACTCATATGAATAGAACAATAATTAAGATCTACCTATATTATAACAGAATACCAGTCCATTTGAATAAAACCCCGGAACAATTTGTATCCGTTTATATCTCTTCCATGTAATTTAACTATTATTACCTATTAGACTTTCCTTTGCAGGCCAGCACCTCTCATTCATAGTTAAGATTCTCATGAGATTTTGAATAGGTTCACATAATTATGAAATGAGAAAAATAAAAATTGAAATGACATGTTATTTCTCTTTCTCAGGTCTGAAAAGTATAGTTTTAATCTTTAAATAATTCTTTTTTCATGGCAACTGACAGTTATCTTATCTTTTATTGTCTTTCAATTATGGCCATGTTCCAGGTATGCATGTTAAAATGTATAAACTCCATTCTTAATTAGTTAATTTTTTTTATTTGTTCAAAATAATTTTAACTATTTTAAAATAATTTTTATTTGTTAAATTATCTATATCAACTTTGCTTGTTGCATGGAAGAAAATATAGTGTGGAAAAGAACTAACATGAAACTTTTCTTAGGAGTTTTAACTTCGTTTATGGAACAGAAAAGATGTGATCAAGAAGTGAAGACACCACATATCTAGTACATAAATGGAAGCTGATCCTGTAGCGTGTCCTATTCTCATGAATATCTATAGCCGAGCTATCTTGTATCATATCACAATTTGTTGATACCTAATAATCTTTCTCTGCTGAGTTTTTCCATATAGTACATATTATAGAAGATGTTATCAAGAGTGAAGGCAACCCATATTTAGTACATAAAATGGAAGCAGATACAGTAGCATGTCTTATTCTCACAAATTTGTATAGACGAGTTATGTTGTATTGGATCACAATTTATGAATACCAAATATTCTCTCCTTTTATGAGTTGGTTCATATGGTGCATATTCTTAGTGTTGGGACTCGGGTTAAACATACTTCTAGAGAGTGATTTAGGGCCTATTCTAGTCTTATGTCATGTCTCTGTTGGTAGGCAAGTCAAGTTGGTAAGCCCAAAATTTGCAAGGCAGTTCAGTGGGAGTGGCTGTTAGATGAAACTGTCTTCATTCCCTCGGCTCTTCCAATTACATTTTGTCTTTTATCCGGCTATTATTCTTTGCCACTGCTACCTACTTTAAATGAAAGAATTCTTATTCAGGATGGTTCTTTCTCATGTATAGGAACAACACTGTTGGATAAAACTTTGCCCTATTATATAACATGCTGATGACCATCTATGTCATAATTACTGTGAATGGAAGGTGCCTCACTGATGCCTTTAATAACAATAGAAATAGATCGGAAGCAACAAACATCGGGTTAAGTGTCTTGCATCTATTTGGTGCATGTTCGGCAAGGATGTAAGAGTGGGTTCAGTAAGATTGATGGGTAGATGGATAAATAAATTTGCATCCAAGAGCCGTCCGTATGAGGGTAGGGGTTCTTGTGCGTCAACGTGGTTACACACCTATTAGCCAAATCCTTCTCTTCAGCACACCATTTTCACAACAATTTGACCTTCTCATAGGATGATACATATAAGCTCCACCCTTCATGTAAATAACAAGTTAATGCCGAGAGTGGTGAACTACCAATTGCTTTGGTGTCATTTTCACTTTTTCTGTGAATTGAAGACTTGAATATCTCTGTTGTCATTTCTGCAGGCAACGTTCGAGGACAGCATGGAGGAAGAAGCAATCGCGAAGAATCATAGCACAACAAAAGAAGCCATAGGGGTGGGGGCATCAGCAGGTGCATTTCGCATAATACTCACTCATTTTAGCCAGAGGTACCCGAAAGTCCCAGTGTTTGACGAGGCCCACATGGACAGAACATGTATCGCTTTCGATCTAATGAGCGTCAACGCAGCAGACCTACATGTTCTACCAAAGGTTCTTCCGCATCTCAGAGTCCTCTTCAAGAATGAGATGGTTGTTGATGAATCTGATGATGTACCAGATGCTGCCGCGCAACAATAAGTTGCGAGGGAGTGAAATACGATTTGATTTACATTTTTTTTATTTTTTTTAAAACAAATTTTGACAGGGGGGGTTTGTAATTCAGATGAAATTTTGGGGAGTGCAGTTCGTAGAAAGAGAGAGATGTGAACTTTGTGATGGTGCGAATGTCATCTTTTCCCCTTGAGAGGAGGGTGTGATTCAATATCAATTTATCTCAGAAATTGTTGTTACCTTGTTCTGTTCCCATTTCTTTTCTTTCCATTTTTTCTTCTTTTATATAGTTCTTATCTAGAATCTTGAGCATTTAGGAAATGATATGGAACATATGAAAAGCTCACACAACCCACTTATTTAAATCAAAATAAGCTCAATAAACTCTTCATGCATCTGCTGTGGATTTAATGTGAGAAGCTCACAGTACCCACGCATGAATGATATATGGAACATGAAAAAGGTTAGGATCCACATAAGTTTGGATTTAGGCAACAATTTTAGTCCTTGAGGCCGTGTTTGGCCGCTGGAAAGGGAGGCGGGGAAAAAGGGTGTGGACCCCTCGTGTTAGATATTCTCCATTTTTGAAACTTTGTGGGAGAAAATCTGACACATGGAGAAAATCTGACACCACTGTTGGTGTCAAAGTTGAGGTGGGTGAAGCGTTTTCTCCTCAGCTTTCAAAGCAAATAAACAACTTGAAAGAAAGGAAAAAGTGTGGGTCTCACAATGCCAGAGGTGAAAACAGAGTTTTTCTTCTTCAGGACAAACAAACAGCTCCAAAGAGGACAAACAAACAGCTCCAAACAGAATTCAATGAAAAATTTACAATGAACATATGCTATAAACTTTCAGAAATGCATGCTGAAAGTACACCGAGGGGGGGTAATAGGTGTAAGGCTAATCTAATGACAAATGATGTGCAATTAAAAATAAATTGCAACACACTTAGTGTAACCAAAGAGTGTAGCCGAATTCCCGGTGAAGGGCTCTGAACTATCTCCTCTAAATTCCTCTAAATAAGAGTTGAGGTGCTATGTAAAGCTCTCTTGGTTCAACACAAGTGAGGCACACAAACAACACCAAGCATATATATAATATGAATATGATGCAATGCAAAATATAAAAGAGGGAGTTTAGAGATAGTGGATCAAACGCAAACACCAAGATATGTTTCGAGGTTCGAGCCACTGCTCTACGTTCCCGCCTTCACACAGAAGGATTTTCACTATATCGTCCACACAGGACTCCCACACAGCGAACCTCCACTGAGGATTTGGGTTATACAACTTTAGAGTACACAACTTCTCTCTCAAACAACAACAATCTCTACACTAGAGGCAAGACACTAAGTCACATAAGATCAACCTCTCAATAGAGGGATAGGGCACTAAGCCAAATAACAATCACCTCCACTAGAGGGATAGGCACAAAACCAAACCAATTACAATCAACTCTACACTTAGAGGGATACCAACACAACCTCCATAATCACTTCTACACAAGAGGGATACCAACGAATATAAGGAAGGTTATAACTCTTAGTGATCTCAAAGACCACAAACTAATTTTCTCACAAAATAAGATCCTATAGATAGGATAGATATGATAGCTCAAGTGTGAGAATACAAGGTGTTTGAAAATCAAAACACAAAGAAAAATACTTGAAAAAACAACTAGAATAAGACAGAAATGAAGATCAAAACCAATATCCAAATACTCTATTTTTCTTTGATTTTTTCAACCCTTGAAAATAAAAAAGATAAATCCTTTTAAACCCAAAAACTCTTTTAAAACTTGTTGCTAAAACACTTAAGAAGATGAGAATTTTGCTCTTGAAATTCTTAATCAAAACAATCCAAAGGGATGGGTATTTATAACCCAATCTAAAAACTAGCCATTGGGCCAAGACAGCAAAAAAATTCTGCTGTCGGTCGACCAGCCAACGGTCAGATTCCCGACCGTTGTGCCATCAGTCGACCGCCCGGTCGACCGAAGCCTGGATACAGAGAGCAGAGCTCTCTGCCGGTCGACCGACCCGGCGACCGCTAGAGAGCTCGATCGACCGGGTCGGTCGACCGGCTTCCAACCAGATGGCTTGTACACATTTGTGTACATCGGTCAGAAGGCCAATCACAAAATTTGAGGATTAAAAACTTGGTCTTTTTAACTTCAATTAAATCCCATAAAATCACATAAATTTCATAAAAATAAGTTCTTATAAGATCTTTGAAATACAAATATGTGTGACTAAAATTCAACACACATTATAAACAATTTGAAGTATTTTTGTGATATTGAAATTAAGCTTAAACACAAAATTGGTATTTTCCAAAACTTGGATTTTTGAAATGGAAACTGTTTTCTCCAAACTCATGTAAATACAAAAACATGATATTGAAATAACTTTGAAGCATATTATATATGGATAGAATCCAATAACATATAAAATGTATATATCTATATTTTTATATGAAATTCAAAAACCGGTTAAACCAGAAAACAAAACCAATAAACTTTAAACTTGTGTGTGTATGTGAACTTGAGCATATTAATACTATCTAATCTTTACACAAGATCTAACAATCTAAATAAAACAAACTTAGGTCTTCTTGTTGAACTCCGTCTCCAAGTCGACTTGATCCAAACGCGAGCAAAGCTTAACTCCAACCGAGTACTAGATGCGATCTTGACGCTCGAGCTCTTGAATCTACATGTGAAAGCTCCAAAACTCCATTGTTGAAGATAAACACCTAATAATATCTTGGTCAATCACTGAAACTATTAAACACAAGATTATTAGTAAACTATAATACATGAGTTAATCATCATCAAAACTAGAGTGATGGGTCTCTGGACCAACAATCTCCCCCCTTTTGATGATGACAAAACTCATGGAGTTATATATGCATGGATTAAAGTTAAACTTCATAGAAACTCCCCCTTAACTCATGCATAGCAATAAACATAAAGATATGCAATGAATGCTTATAAACAAAACAACAAATATATGCAATAAAACAAGAAAAGAAACATACATATATAATACTCTCAAAGTTCTTCTCCCCTTTTTTATAAAACAAGGAAATGAGATAAACATGCTCAAAATTCTTCTGCCCTTTTTGTATAAAACAAGGAAATGAGATAAACATGCATATATAAAACTTTAAAATTTCTCTCCCCTTTTTTGTCAAATCATCAACAAGGGGGCATAAATAAACTCAAAAAAAAAAAAATTCTCCCCCTTTTTGTCAAATCAAATAAGAAGGATGTATATGCGATATACATTCATGAAGAGGAGAGACATAAAGTTAACTCACCCTACACACATGCATTACATGAAAAAGAGATGACTAAACCCTAATCACATAACGCATAATTTACAATGTATAAAAGGAGATGTGAAGCTCCCCCTACACACGTGTAAGACATAGAGAAGAGAGATCAAACTCCTCAATATGAGATACACTCAACATGAATCTATATATAGAGAAGATTTTAAGCTTCCCTTCCATATAAGCAATGCATATCAAAGTACTATGATACCAATTGAAAATTTTATCAATTAATGATAAAGATATACATCAAAACATTATGATACCAATTTATGATACCAACTAAAAATAAACAAAACATTTTTCAGATACCAATTGAAAGTAAACAAAATTTTAAAATACTAAAAGATACCAATTGAAAATATCTTGATACCAATTTAAAATGTCTCGTAAATTTTGATACCAATAGAAAATGACACATTATACGTTTTTTACCAATTGAAATATATATTATAGATATTGATACCAACTGAAAGTAAAAACCAATTGAAAATAGAAACCATATTTCTTTGAAAATACACTCATTTTACAATAAAGATACTAAATTGAGAATAATACCAATTTAATATTATTGATACCAATATTAAAAATGTTAGCATATATCAAACAAAGTATTTTTCATCATAAAGAGTGAGAGTAAGATACCAATTGAAAATAAAATCGATTGAAAGGCAAAACACCAATTTTCTCCCCCTTTATGAAATACCAATAAAAATGATGCATAAGCTTATATAAGATACCAATTGAAAAATAATTGACATTAAAAAATAAATCAAGCTTAGCATAAACATAATTTATACTTTAAGATGTAAGGATGTTGTAAGCACAATTAAATCATATATTTATGAAAATGTAAATACCAATTGAAATTGATACTATTTGAAGATTAAAGTATACATATATAGAAAACACAAATGAGTATACAAACATGAAAATATCAATTGTGATATCAATTGAAAATATAATGAGAATCAAGTGTATAACTCATACTACCTCCCTTTTCATGCACATGTTTAAAAAGATTTTCAATTTGAGCATACAAGGTATGGTCGCCCATCCATCCGCCCTTGGCGTTGGTAGGGGTTTTCAAAAATAGAATTGGAAAATAATTTTGACATATCTGAAAACTCTACCAAAATAAGAATACGAACTAATTTTATGATATTCTTGAAAACTAGTACGAAATCCTTCAAGTAAGGAAAAAATAAGAATATATCCATGAAAACATGAAATCACTCAACAATTGACACTCAAAGTCTATAAAGCACATATAAGACTCATGAAAATAAAGTCATGAGAAAACATCAAGTAATGTGAGTGTACAAGACTTATGTGAAAAGCATAATCATGAAAATAAAGCATTTAAGCTCAATATGAAATTCCTTCCCAAAACATGAAAATTATCAAAACTAAATATACTTCAAGATATATGTATGTTTAGTTAAAACTAAAAGTATACATACATATCCCAAACACGAATGAGTCCATAATAGAATTTGCATGAGAAGCAAGTGACTCAAGGGTATACATGTATATCTAAAGTTTTAAACAAAATTAATATATACATGAAGCTAAACGCATTATCATGAAAACATGTACAAAATAGAGAATACAAGTCAAAATGCACGAATCATCAAAACTAGGCTATACTAGACATCTAATGGGTACAATGAGTAATTAAGCATAAACATACAAAAATCAAATATGACTCATTAGTTGTACAAGTATCTACACAAGTTTTAATAAAAACTACATCTTAAATATGTAATCAAGTCATGAAGTGCAAAACCATAAACAAATATGATCATTGTGTTAAATGCACATGTCTTAGAGTTATAATATACACAATAGTTAAACTAAAATGAGAACACAAAATGTGGATTCATATGAACATGGGTGTATCTCAATTACTATAAATGTATGTCATAAGTCTAAATAATATGGCATTTAAGCATAATGAGCATTAAAACATAACATGTTAAAAATCAATAATCTAAAAGCATATAAACAAATAAGGAGTTAGAGATAGTTACCAAAACAAATAGAGCTAATCTCTAGATCTCCAAACCATGGTGGTCCTCCCACCAAATTTTCTTGAAGGTGGTGCATCCAAAGTATTGTCCATCAAGTACAAAAGCATCCACCATCAAGGCATCAATACTCTCACTCAAGTGAGAGCCCACACCTACATCAAATAAAATAGGAGTGGCTTTTGGTCCCCATACCTTATTAGGTCCATGAGGGCTAGCACCTTTCCTAACCTAAATAAACTTATTTACAAAATTTTAATCATTAATCCTATAATAACAAAATTTTGCAAGGTGGCTCTTACGTCCACAATGTGTACATGTGTACACATGAGCATACATGGTGTTATGTGTATGAACGTGAGAAGTATGTGTATGTCATGGTTAGTGTGTATGAACATGTGGTGCATGTTTCTTGCGAAATATGAATTTCAATTTCTTGTGATCCACAGCACATTGGCTCAAAGTAGAGACCAAACAATCAACTCTCTTCTTTAAAGCACATATATCATTTTTAATAATAGAAGAAGAGGTGGAGCATGTAATAGGTACACTAGATGGTGAAGCATGGCAAAAATGTGAATCAATATCATTTTTCAAAGAAATATTTTTATTTGAAACTAAGTCCAAATCCTTTGAAATTAAAGCAATTTTTATTTTCAAAGATTCATTCTCTTTTATAACAAAATTAAGTTTTGAGGATAAAATCTCATTTTTCTTTAAAACAATGTCACAATCATTTTTATTTTTTAAAATTTTGTTTTCATTTAAAACAAGATCGAGTTGGGATTTCAATGAGTCTCTTTCATTAGAAATCTCATCCTCTCTTGCAAATCCAAGTCAAGTTTTGAACACAAATCCTTATTCTCTTTATTTAATTTAATACTTTTCTTTTTTAAAACTTGATATTTTTCTAGTAAGTTTTCACACACAAGAGATAGTTCTTCATTTAAAACATCGACATCCATATAGTCATCACCGGAAGAACTAGCACTATCATCTAGTTGAGTATTCGAGTTTATCTCAAGTGAGTCATTCCCTTGGACCATGTAACAAGCTTGTTTGGATTCATCCTCACTAGATTTCTTCTCCACGTGGTTCATCTTTGTAGCGCTGGAGAGGTCAAAGTGTTCCACTTTGTAAAAGCGGAATCACAATGAGAAATCATACATAAATATTCTTTGCTTAGAATGCATCTAAGTGCCTCTAGGGCTTGTGCATTGGCCTCTATATGCTTTCTATTATCAAGAAGATTTCTTGGTAGCGGCAAGGTGAATATGCATACCTAGGGTTTTAAGGTACATGGACATCTTAACTTTCCAAACAACAATGTTGGAAGTATCATACATGGGAGGGGTCATGAAGTTCATGAGTGTGTGTAAACAAATAAGTGTGCTAATATAAATATAGATTAGCTAACCAAGATCTCACTCCTAGGTGGTTAAACCTAATATCAGGAGCGTACGCTCTGATACCAATTGAAAGTACACATAGAGGGGGTGAATAGGTGTAAGCTAATCTAATGACAAATGATGCGGAATTAAAAAAAATTGCAACACATTTAGTGTAACCAAAGAGTGTAGCCGAATTCCCGGTGAAGAGCTCTGGACTATCTCCTCTAAATTCCTCTAAATAAGAGTTGAGGTGCTATGTAAAGCTCTCTTAGTTCAACGCAAGTGAGTCACATAAACAATATCAAGCATATATATGATATAAATATGATGCAATGCAAGATATAAAAGAGAGAATTTAGAGATAGTAGATCAAACACAAACACCAAGATATGTTTCGAGATTCGAGCGACTGCTCTACGTCTCCGCCTTCACACAGAAGAATTTTCACTATGTCGTCCACACAAGACTTCCCACGCAAGGAACTGATCGGACACATATATTGCATATATATTATCACATTACCATGTTTATTATCTAATAAATCCTATTAATAAAGTCTTATTTTTCTTTATAAAATACAGTCCCATTGCTAAAAGAAAGGAAGAGAAACAAGCCCAAACGCCCATCAAATTCTGATTTAATTCAGAATTAATTCGAAATTAGAAAATCAGGGCAGATTATGGCAAATCAGGGAGGTTGGAAACCGATTAATTTGGTTCCATCAGAATCCAAACCGGTTAGCTTAAGAATCACCAGAGATCAGATACGAATCAGAGACAAACAACAAATCCAGCCGATCAAAGGGGATAAAATCACACGCCAACTGAATCCCCCCAGGATGTGGTCATTTGGCCACATCCTAGCCGCGGATCCGTGGCCGTTTGGTAGAGATAAGGGGAGCGTTTGCTCCCCTTATCTCCTCATTCCTTTCCTTCTGGGTTTTTTCTTATAAAACGCAGGGTTATGTACTGAAAAAAGGAGTGAAGACTAGGATTAAATTTCTTATTCATTTTTAAGGTTCAAGTTCTTTGTTAGATAGTATAGAGAAGTTGTATCTCTGTCTTCTAATTTATAGTTCAGCCCAAATACCAGTGAGAGAGAGGAGTAGAGTGATTGTAATCTAAAGATTGAAGTGACATCAATAAAGGTTAAAAGCGTCTCTTCTTCTTCGCCAATTCACGGATATGTCTTATTTTGTTTTCATGTCTTGTTTGGCATTATTCATGAGTAGTTAAACTTGTTTTCTGGGCTCACTAATTAATATCTTCTACTCCTTTCTCTCGATTGATTTTTGTAAAAGCGACTCTCTTGAATTATAATAATGCTTGAGTTAAACCTTGTTCTTGAAAGCTCACAAGGATGCTTTTCTTTTAAACTTGAATTTTTAAAACACAAATATCTTAAGATGTTTTTATTCCATACTTGCTTCTTCGCGCTTGATGGTTTGACACACTCTTTTTAATGATGTGTTAACAAAGGCCTTAAGATTTAAACCAAAATCATCTTATTTGTTTTACTTGGACATTACAAAAAATAAAGGTTTTTGCCTATGATAAAAGTGATGTACCAAAATGTTCTTGAGATAAGTAAGTAGTTGAGTAGAAAATTAGTGAGCCCAGATCTTTTCCTATATTAAAAACAACCAAACAATCTTCATCATTTTTTATAGATCACCTTTTTCAAAGCTTTCTCTAAGTTTTAAGTTTTTTTTTCTTTAAATCACTTCCCTTCTCTCCATTCTCTTTTTCAATTTATAAAAAAAAGGAAGACACCAACTCTATTCTTTGTTACTAAACAAAAACACCGAAAAGCTTCTATCGCATTCCTCCTCATGGACAGGACCCGTTAGCCCAAAGTCACACGGTGATTCTTATCACTTTCATTTCGCAATCAATTTTTGGCACCATTGTCGGGGAGGGAACGGTGTATTTATTTTTTAACAAGTTTGGTTTCTTGTTTCAGGGACGGCAAGATTCAGATTTAGCATTCAAGTTTTGCAGGAGAAGACTTGCTATTCTGTGTCCCTACTCTCAAAGTAGGAAACAGAATTTCAAGAAATTGCAGCGCAAGTTTGAAAATTTGTGGGCTGCTAAAAACTCTTTTTTGCAGGACATATAGCTTGCAAAAATAAAGTTTTTTGTGTTATTATTCTTGCTATATCTGATATTCATAATCTCTATTTTAATCCAACAGTAATCTGAGTGATTGTTAATTGTTTAAAAAACGTTTAGACTTGTATTCTAGGCATTTGTCTAATTACGTTTATTTTATAATTACTGTTAAAGATAGTTGGAGACAAGGTGCGTATGCATAACATATAGTTTAAGAAACATTCTTGGGTGATATTTACCTTTGAATGGTTACTTTTCTATATCTTGCACACTTTGCACAATCAATTCCAAGGGCAAAACCCAAATCAAGATAAGGTGGGGAAGTCATTACCCTTCCTTAGCCACAAACCATCTCCAAGTACGCACAACCTAAGCCCAAGTAAAATCTCATAGACATGGCCTTAGGGACATCTCGAACTCACTAGGAGATTATCTTAAGGGGAAGGTGTTAGAATTTGACTCCTGCCAAATCAGTGTTTAGGAAAGGGATTGAGGGCGAAACCCCGAAGGCTGGTGATTTGCTTAATTAGGCCCGTTTCTTTTGTGTGGATACCTCCCACCAATCTTGCCCTGACCTGACTGATTAGCTTGTGGTCAAAGTCTGCATTATACCTCCTATGGACAATCAACTAGTTAGGAGTTGTCTAGGTAAAGGTTACCTTAGACTAGGCTTGGTTGTCTTCTCTTGTTAACTATTGGTGAACTTGTTTGTGATTGTGTTTGTATATACAAGTGTGGTCAAGAGACCCTAATTCATCTAGGTTAACTAGAAACACATCACCACCCAAGTTTGAACCAAGATCAGATTCGGTTATGGCTCAGCCGATATCTTTGCAGGATAGGTTCTATCTCATTAGAACCTCACTTCCATCCTGCATCCAACTTCCATCGGTTGGTGAACACAACTTTGAGCTTAAGCAAAAATTCATCAACACACTCCCTAAGTTCCATGGCTTAGAGTCCGAAGATGCTTATTTCTTTATAAGAGAATTTGAGGAAGTATGCTTAATGATGAAATCTCACACCTTGCAGATGATACTATTAGGTTGAGATTTGTCCCTGTTGCTCTTAAGGACTTAGCCAAGAAATGACCTATAACTTAACGGCCTGCTCTATCACATCCTGAGATGGTTTCATCAAGGTCTTCTTGAAGAAATTCTATCTAATTCATAAGACCGCTCTGTTAGGAAAAACATCATGCAGTTCAAGCAAGACCTAATGAACCATTTTGGAGGTACTTTGAACGCTTCAAAGACCTTCTTGTCCAATGTCCATGAGAAATGACAACAATGCCAAATTCTTTATGACGGTTTAGACTACTCAACCAAGACCCTCTTAGAAAGCATGTGCCAAGGAGATTCTTGCAGAAGGATGAGAATGAAGGATGTGATTTATATGAGAATCTAGCTGAAAAGACCATCCAATGGGAATCGACTAGTGAAAGCTTTAGGAATTCAAACTCCATCTCTTGAAAAGGAGGTCTCCATTCAATTAAATCATCCATAGCTAACGAGGTAAAGTTAGCTAATCTAGCGAGAAGACTGGAAGATTTAGAAACTAAGGAACTAAATTCAGTCAATCAAGTCAGCCCAAATCAAATTCCAACTCCGGGCTGTACTTATTGTCAAGCCATGAATCATGTATTTGAGGAATATCTTGTGTTTCAAGCTCAATAACACTTTTCAGAACCGATGAATGCGGCCTTTTCAAGGCCGAACAATGATCCTTACGCACCAATGTACAATCCTGGCTGGAGAAATCACCCAAATTTCTCATGGAGCCAATACAATAATGACCACCCACGGTCGAACCATGCAAGTCATTTCCATCATTCCAACAATTCTTTCAATCATCAACCCCACTTTCCAAATTACCCTCACAATTCTCCCAACAATATTTCAAATTATCAACAAAACTTTCCCAACCAAGCTTCCCCATCTTCCTTCCAGAATTCTCAACTTGAAAGAAAAATGACTGATTTTGAGAGAAATATGGAAAGGTACATGAAGAACCAAGATTCTCTCATGCAAACAATACGGAGGCTAGAGGGTCAAATGAGCCAATTAGCCAATCCACAGAATGAGAGGCAAAAGGATACTTGCCCAGTCAACCAATTATGAATCCTAGGAATTCTCAACAAGCTCATTTGGCTGAGAATCAATCATTGAATCAACGTAATATTGTTCATATATTGAGGTCGAGAAAGAAAGTTGATAATCAAGTGTCAACACCACCCAATCCCAAACAGCACAATCACACTCAAGCATCCACCTCATCTAGTTCCAATCCTTCCAAATCTGACGAATTTGAAACAGATGAGTCAACTAGTCAGGTGTACAAGTCTATAGTACCATTTTCTAATAGGCTAAAAAATAACAAATAGAATCCACACATGAATAAAATAATTGAGATCTTCAACCAAGTGAAGATAAATGTGTCACTCCTTGATGCCATCCAACATGTCCCATCCTATGTAAAATTTCTTAAGGACATGTGCACCAAGAAGAGAAAGACTAATGTACCCAAGAAAGTCTTCTTAGCCACTAACATTAGTGAGCTACTATCGGGTCCGATCCCTATCAAGTATAAGGATTCGGGTTGTCTCACCATTGCCTACACTATAAGACAAGCCGAGATTAATCACGCACTTCTTGACTTGGGAGCTAGTATCAACCTACTTCCATTCTCAGTTTATCAACAACTTGGGTTGGGTGATCTTAGTCCAACTTGAGCACAATCCAACTGGTTGACCGTTCTGTGAAGTTCCAAAGGAGAAAATTAATGATGTCCTTATCCGCTCGGGGAGTTTATCTACCCAGTTGATTTCATAGTTCTTGAGACACAACCTGTGTCTAATCCTAGGGCTCAAACTCCTGTTATCCTAGGGCGCCCATTTCTTGCTACTGCCAATGCTATTATTAATTGTATGAATGGGTTTACGAGATTGACCTTTGGGGACATGACTAGAGAAGTCAATGTCTTCAACTTAGAAAAAAGAACCTCGTAAGATAAGAGACCAAACATTTGAGGTAAATTATGTTGAAAACAATTGTGATAAAAAAAGTGAAGGTATAGAGAATGAGTCTCTATTTCTTAATGAATTATTTAAGAATGAATGTAATTATCTTAATGAGAAGGCATATGTCGGAGATCCTAATTTCAGAGTACTCTTTAAAAAAGAAAAATTTGATTTGAATATCCTCACTTTCGATGAGCCAACCAATAATATATCGCATGAGAATATAATTTAAGAACCTCCGATTAACATACTCTTTGAAAATCTCTTCAAAGAAGAACTCATGTGTTTGAATGAACCAACTAGGGATATTTTGATTAATTACACACCTCTAGGGAAAGTGTTGACCTAAGTTTTGAGGAGATGTATGGAACTGAGATAGAATTCCTAGGCATTCATAGTAAGAAAGTTCTAACTGAGAAGTGTGATGGTGATCAATTTTTGAATAATGAATGTAAAAATATGAGGAAGAAAAACCTAAAAAAGGTGAGACTGGGAGGAAGAGAGTTAAAATAACAAAAAGATTGGCCTCCCCACTATGCCCTATAAAGAGGACCCATTGGAATGATGGGAAGAGAGCTAGAGGGATGAGACCGAAAAAGATTTAGTTGTGGGAGACACTTGATGATGTACATATTTTTGTATAATATATGCACCTTTTATATTCCATTTCATGCATCTATATATTTCTTTTATACATTGGGGACAATGCATGAGATAAGTGTGGGGGAAGGTTCTAACATGACTAATATAACTTAAAAAAAGAAGAAAAAAGAAATATATATATATATATATATATATAAACTTTTTGAAAGGTAAGAACAATATTCTGATATATTTTTTGCAAGAAATTAAGTCAATTTTAAGGAATAAGAAAATCATAATTAGGATTTCTTATACTTGATCAAAATAAGATAACTTGTTTGATTTTCAGGGTTAGGAAGAAAATTGATGAAAGTAATTTAGTCTTGATCTTTATCTTGAAGAAATATGCACACTTTATACACTTACACACTTAGGGTTTAAAGACAAAAATTCTTATGTCTTATAAAAAAGAAAAAAATATATATATATGCAAATCTAATTATTGATTAGCTAGGTACTTTGGCCTAAGCAAGCCTTGATATTTATGCAAAAGATAATTAGATAAGTTTGAAAATATATATATATAAATCCTCTGATTAAGCTGGGTATTTGTGCCTCATGAAGCGTAAGTATTCATGCTTAAAAGGGGTACATTTTATAAATAAAAACTCTTAGTTTTGTGGCCTTATTTGCTCGAGTTTTAAGTCCTTAGGGGTGTTTTCTCACCTGGTGCCCTAAGACTGTCTGGTTTGGGTGTCACCGATTAAAAGTTCGTTGTATGGGCAGATTAAAAAGCCTAATGGAACTAAGGAATAATACCACCAAAAATAAATAAGGCATATGAGCTAATGTTAAAGAACCCTTAGTTAAACTTCACGGTCATGAAGGTGCATATGACTTAGAGTAAAATAATAGACTAGATGAGAAATACAATTTGACTCCTTCCTTTGATTGATGACATGTTTTTGAATAGAGACTAAGTCTAGGAATGAAAATTTTGATATTCGTATAACTTATAAATTACCTGAAATCTTACAAATACACTTCAAATATTTTCTTTCTTTTTCAAAATGCTTTTCGAAAATACTAACATTTTTTCTCTTTCTTCATGGATTTTGTGGGTGCAATCCACTGAAAACCCTCACGAGACAAAACTCGTCCTCTAGGGGTAACCTAGAGTTTAACGACTTATTGCACATGCTCAGTGCAATCGAGTGACCTGCAAATGTGGTCTAATAATTGATTAGGATTAGTTTTGATGTTCTGCTCGAGGGCGAGTAAAAGATAAGTGTGGGGTGTGACCGGTCACATATATTGCATATATATTGTCACATTACCACGTTTGTTATCTAATAATCCTATTAATAAAGTCTTATTTTTCTTTATAAAATGCAGGCCCATTGCTAAAAGAAAGGGAAGAGAAACGAGCCCAAAAGCCCATCAAATTCTGATTTAATTCAAAATTAATTCAAAATCAGAAAATCAGGGCAGATTATGGCAAATCAGGGAGGTTGGAAACCGGTTAATTTAGTTCCATCAGAATCCAAACCGGTTAGCTTGAGAATCACCAGAGATCAGATCTGATCAGAGACAAATAGCAAATCCAGCCGACCAAAGGGGATAAAATCACACACCAACTGAATCCCCACCAGGATGTGGCCATTTGGCCACATCCTGGCTGCGGATCCGCGGCTATCTGCGGCCATTTAGTGGAGATAAGGGGAGCGCTCCCCTTATCTCCTCACTTCTTTCCCTTTTGGTTTTTGCTTATAAAAGACAGGATTTTATACTGAAAAAGAGAGCGAAGACTAGGGTTAAATTTCTTGTTCATTTTTAAGATTTAGGTTCTTTATTAGATAGTATAGAGAAGTTGTATCTCTGTTTTCTAATTTGTAGTTCAGTCCAAATACCAGTGAGAGAGAGGAATAGAGTGATTGTAATATGAAGATTGAAGTGACATCAATAAAGGTTCAAGTCTCTTCTTCTTCTCCAATTCACGGGTATGTCTTATTTTGTTTCCATGTCTTGTTTTGCATTATTCATGAGTAGGTAAACTTATTTTCTGGGCTCACTAATTAATCTCTTCTACCTCCTTTCTCTCGATTGATTTTTATGAAAGCGACTCTCTTGAATCATAATAATGCCTGAGTTAAACCTTGTTCTTGAAAGCTCATGAGGATGCTTTTCTTTTAAACTTGAATTTTCAAAACACAAATATCTTTAAGAAGTTTTTATTCCATACTTGTTTCTTCACGCTTGATGATTTAACATTCTCTTTTTAATGATGTGTTAAGAAAGGCCTTAAGATTTAAACCAAAATCATCTTATTTGTATTACTTGGACATTAAAAAAAAAACTAAAAGTTTTTGCCTATGATAAAAGTGATGCACCAAAATGTTCTTGAGATAAGTAAGCAGTTGAGTAGAAAAATTAGTGAGCCAAGATTTTTTCCTATATTAAAAATAACCAAACAATCTTCATCATTTTTTATAGATCACCTTTTCCAAAGCCTTCTCTAAGTTTTAAGTTTTTCTTTAAATTACCTCCCTTCTCTCCATTTTCTTTTCAATTTATAAAAAAAAAAAGAGGAAAGACACCAACTCCATTCTTTGTTACTAAACAAAAACACCAAAAAACTTCTATCGCATTCCTCCTCGTGGTTGGCCCAAAGCTACACGGTAATTCTTATCACTTTCATTTCACAATCAGGAACCTCCATTGAGGATTTGGGTAATACAACTTTGGAGTATACAACTCCTCTCTCAAATAACAACAACCTTTACAGTAGAGGCAAGACACTAAGTCACACATGATCAACTTCTCAATAGAGGGGTAGGGCACTAAGCTAAACAACAATCACCTCTCACTAGAGGGATAGGCACAAAGTCAAACCAATCACAATCACCTCTACACTTAGAAGGATACCAACACAACCTGCATAATCACCTCTACACAAGAAGGATACCAACAAATATAAGGAAGGTTACAACTCTTGGTGATCTCAAAGACCACAAACTAATTTTCACACAAAAACAAGATCCTATAGATAGGATAGATATGATAGCTCTAGTGTGAAAATACGAGGTGTTTGAAATTAAAACACAAAGAAAAATACTTGAGAAAACAACTAGAATAAGATAGAAATGAAAATCAAAACCAATATCCCAAATACTCTATTTTTCTTTGATTTTTTCAATCCTTAAAAAACAAAAAGATAAATCCTTTTTAACCCAAAAACTCTTTTAAAACTCGTTGCTAAAATACTTAAGAAGATGGGAATTTTTGCTCTTGAAATTCTTGATCAAAACAGCCCAAAGGGATGGGCATTTATGACCTAATCCAAAAACTAGCCATTGGGCCAAGACAGCAAAAAATCCTGCTGTCGGTCGACCGCCCGGTCGACCGGCCAACGGTTAGTTTTTGACTGTTGTGCCATCAGTCGACCGCCCGGTCGACCGAGGCCTGAATACAGAGAGCAGAGCTCTCTGTCGGTCAACCGCCGGTCGACCGGGGCCAGATCTAGAGAGCAGAGCTTTCTAGCGGTCGACGGGGTCGGTCGACCGGCCTTCCAGCCAGATGGCCTGTGCACGTTTGTGCACATTGATCGACTGGACCGGTCGATCAACTTCTACCTCGGTCGACCGCCCAGTCGTCCGGCAGAAGGCCAGGTCACAAATTTTGGGGATTAAAAACTTGGTCTTTTTAAGTTCAATTAAATCCAAAAAATCACATAAATTCCCCAAAAATAAGCTCTTATAAGATCTTTGAAATTCAAATATGTGTGACTAAAATTCAACACACATTATAACAATTTGAACCATTTTTGTGATATTGAAATTAAGCTTAAACACAAAATCGGTATTTTTCAAAACTTGAATTTTTGAAATGGAAAACCGTTTTCTGCAAAACTCATGTAAATACAAAAGCATGATATTGAAACAACTTTAAAGCATATTGTATATGGATAGAATCCAATATACATATAAGATATATATATATATATATATATATATATATATATATATATATATATATATATATATATATATATATATATATATATATATATATATATATATATATATATATATATATATATATATATACATACATATATAATATGAAATCCAAAAACCGGTTAAACCAAAAACCAAAACCAATAAACTTTAAACTTGTGTATGTGTATGTGAACTTGAGCATATCAATACTATCTAATCTTTACACAAGATCTAAACAATCTAAACTAAACAAACCGAGATTTTCTTGTAGAACTTCGTCTCCAAGTCGACTCGATTCAAATGCGATCCAACCGAGTACTGATGCGATCTTGACACTCGAACTCTTCAATCTACATGTGAAAACTCCAAAACTCCTTTGTTGAAGCTAAACACCTACTAATATCTTGGTCAATCACTGAAACTATTTAAACACAAGATTATTAGTAAACTATAATTATATGAGTTAATCATCATCAAAACTAGAGTGATGGGCCTCTAGGCCAACACATGCTTCACCAGCTATCCTGATAGTATTGTTCGAGTTGATAACCTGAATTATCCACTCCTATTCCCAATATGAGCAGAACCTAATTTTTTTCCTTTTGATAGACATTAGAGTACTTAACTAAATGTTACTTGAGCTTTTTATATATATATATACCTTTATCTTCATGTAGTGACCCCACTTAAAAATGCATAATTAAAATCTTAGGTTTTTTTACATCTGACATATTGAAATTGGATATTACTTGGTACCCCACTAGTCCTTTTACCCCGTGCAGTAATGCATGGGCTCTGAAATATTAATTAGGTTGAAGAGTTAAAATATAATTACTTAAAACCACTTGGCTTAATGGTAAAATAGTGGGGGTTCAACTTTTAACTAACGGGAGATCTCAAATTTAAGACTGAGTTGTGATCTGTCTGTAAATAAATTAATAAAATCAATCAATTGTAATTTTAATTCAATTAAATTTGATCAACCTTTTTTTATTTTCTATTTCAAGTTGAAATTGTTAATTTGAGTTACAAGTAGAAAGTTGTTTTTTAAAAAGTTGAAAGTCATCAGTGCAGTTGTCCTTGTGAGACTGTGCAGTGAGAAAATAAAGGAGAACGGATATTGCTAGCCGCCAAAATGTTGAACGCACCCACCAAAAATTTACAAATCTACCATTTTTTTTTTTCTGGACATAGCTACCCTCGTGAAAAAAATCTAAAATGCCTTCTCCTTCCTTCTCAGCGAATAGCGGCGAGCCCCGCCGGCGCTCCCCCTCCTTCCCCGCTTTCCCCCTCCTTCCCCCGTCGGTCCCGACCCGCCCATGGCTCCCCCTGCCCCCTGCTGTGCTATTTAGCCGACATCTGACCAAACAGATACAGTTCTGTTTGGCTTGATGCGAGTTGTATCTGTTCGGTCAGACACCTGCCAGACGCCAACCAGACAGCAGAATGGGCGGGAGGAGTGAGAGAAGGAGGGAGGAGGGGTGAGGAAGGGAGGGAAGGCGGAAAGGGGAGGGCAACAAAGATCAGGGAAGGCGGCGAAAGTAGGGGGAGCAGGGGACCGCCGGCAGGAGGACTTCGAGGGGAGGGGGAACAGAATTAGAGGGAAAGACGAGGAAGAAGGGTAATTTAAGATTTTTTTTTTGAAAATTTGGAGGATGCCTTTATCAAACTGATGGGTGCCTTAATCTGACGGGTGCCTTCAATTCTTGGGTGGCAATATCTGTTCTCAAAATAAAGTTTCCAAATCTTCAATATGAAGGGTTGGGAAGCAAAATAAGGAAAACATCTATATTCCTATAAATTTAGAGGGAAGTTATAATTTATCCAAAAATAATTTAGGATAGAAAATTTTCTTAAGAAGAAAAAGACATTGTTCGGACTTCTTATAACCCAACCCCCTTCTACATTTATCCCTTTGGATTTTAAATTTTAGCTTTGAATTTGACACTCTATCTCTTTATCCTCAGTGAAACTGATAGGGTCTTCTTCTAATACAATTTTTCTTTTGAATCTGAATGATATTAACTCATTTAATATATCTAGGCCTCAACAACAAAGAGAAAAACATAGAAATTTTATCTTTACTTTTTATAACCGGTTAACATTAAGAAATTTTTAAGTGTTTAAACATTTTCCTAAGAAAAATAGATATGTCTTTACTACTAAAAGTATTAACACTCTGCCTGCAAAAGTTTAAGAAAAATTATTAGCAGTTTAATCTTGATCCTACCGTTGAGACTCCATATCATTTTAATAAAAAAAAAAGTTGTCACTTTCTTGGAACTATCCTTGTAAAGTTTAAAATTAATTTTAGAAATTGCAATAAAAAAATACAAATATTCTAAATTTTGAAAAAAAAAAAAACTAATATGTAGTATTTAAATCATTAACCCTAACCTTAACAATTACAAAATATTGTACCATTTTAGTGCGTTTGTAAAACTTGCACTCCCTCTCTCCTGAGGTTTAGAACTATAGTTGAATCTCGAGCAAAACTATTGTTTTGTTTTGCTCATATAATCTACACTATACTTACTCTTTTTATCTATATATACACGTGCATAATACGTACAAATATCTAGTGTACCTATAGTTGGGTCTCCAGCAAACCTATTGTTTTGCTCATATGATGTACCTCTGTTATTTAAGATTATGTATTGAGTGCGATGTGTTGGGAAATAGAAAAAGGGAAATATTTATCTTCCAATAAATTCGAGAGAGTATAATTTAGAAAAAAAATTGTTCAATTTTAAACTGGAGATGTCTCATGAGTCATAACCCAATCACTCTTGATTAATAAGCATTGCCTTGGTGTCAAAGAGGAAAAACATTGGCTAAATTAAAAATTAATACTATCAATTATTGAGAGAGAGAGAGAGAGAGAGAGAGAGAGAGAGAGAGAGTTGAAGAGTTTCAAATTTGAATTGCTGCCAAACAAAAATATGGCAGAATTTGAATGGGTTCTTTTCTGTGTGTGTGTTGTGTGTGTGTGAGAGAGAGAGAGAGAGGGGGGTTGATTCTAGACTGAGGTAGGGATATTTTGGTTGCCCTACGTACGCTGGCCCTCACACTAAGGGTTGCAGTCACCATGGTCGGCTTTGGAAATCATCGGTGAAGATCGCTCAAATCATACATTGCAAATGAAGAAATCAAGCAACTGATGTTGTGGTAATTCAATGGAGATGATGGTACTGAAACTTGTGAAGGTCATTGAATGAACTCATTTTTTTAGTTCAGGTACTTGTACTTATGTGAGGGTTGAATTTAAGATGAAATCTCCATGAAACCTATAGTTAAATGGTCATAAGGTCATGGAAATATTTCTGCTCATTAATTTTTGTATTTGTACTCATGCCACACAAATTATCCCCTTTGCTGTTTCTTTTGTTTCTAAGCAATTTAAGCATTTTGAATTTCAACTACATGCACAAAATGTCCTTTAAGTTATTACATATGCTTCTCTAAGTGCATTATCTGCAGTTTTCAGAATTATTTTTCCCTTTTTGTTATTATCCCCTTTTCTATTTTTTCCTTTTTTGAATTTCAACTACATGCACAAATTAATTCTCTTATTGTGTGATTGTTGAAAGAGAATCGCTTGTAAGAGAAACGAAGCCTAGTCTATTAGGTGAAGAAAGTTGACAAGTGTAAAGATAAAGCTTTATATGGAAACTTGGTTAGTAAAGTTTGAAATCTACATGCTTACCTGAAGACCTAAAAATCTGCTTGTTTGTGGCTTGGATTTTCTTCACTTTATTTTCAATTTGTATTGTCTATCAAGCTACATCTAATCCCACAGATTTGTGATTCTTCCACACCATTCTTTTATGTCAGCATCTACATTATTCCAGAAGAATTTTGGATCATAAATCTTATTCAGCCCCTCTAGGGGTTCATTGCTTACATTTGCTTTTAGGTAGTTGCCGAAACAAGTCAAGTCAATCTGTTTGGCTATCACCAAGTCAATCTGTTTGGCTATCACCATCTGAGTTGAACTGTTGCTGCATTCGCTGAATTCATTGTTTGTTCTCACAAAGATACTTATCAATTTGGCGGAAGAAATTTTCGCACCCAGGACATCCTCCTCCTTTAATATGATCTACAAAAACGTAAACAAACAGTTTGTGGATGAAAGACATCAATTATTATGGATATAAAGGAACTAAGACTTTGTTACTGTCGTCCACAACAGTTACATGAATTGTTATTTCTCATGATTTATTGAACATCGCGTAAAAAAGCAATAGATTTGAAGAGGGGCTGATCAAAAGTTTTTATTACGAGGAACAAGAAATATCTCATCCAAAGAGCTTGTAAAGTTTCGTAAGTTGGTAACAAGAAGCAGAGTTGTGTAGTTTTGGAAGGATTCGAGCCCAAATACTTTTTATTCAAATACCAACATCTAACATTCAAATACAAGATCTAGTCCGTTGAAGTTGATTATATTATATAAAGTAACTAAAAATCAAAAATCAAGTGTTTGGAATACTTTTGTCTACCCATCAAACGACGCAAAATGAACAGTCGAAAGTAGTGAGTTGGTTAGATCTAGTCTTTAGATATTCAAATTCTCGATCCGGCCATTTGATCATGATCTAAACATTTAAAAACCCTTATAAACCAAATTTGTTAGGTTTCAAATATTCTATGCTGTTAAACTAACCAACTCATTATTTATGCCGTCCGTTTTTTCCCTACTTGATGCATGGGCAAAAGGTATTTAAAATACTTGATTTTTAGTTTACAGATACTTGAAATAATATACATCAACTTCAACGGAATGGATCTTGTATTCGGATAATGTATGGTTGTATTTGAGTGGGAAGAATTCGGGCTCGAATCCTTGCAAAACTACTCGTCTATCTCTAGTGATAATCTATATAAGCGCCCAAGGATTTTTGCAGTTCAGCATTCAATGCAGGCCCATGTAGATCACCTGGCCCTTCCGAGTGAAGAGATGAGAGAATCCACTTATGTGCAGTCGATTCTTAACAAACCTAACTCCTCGGAGATATCCAGGAGTTGCCCTGGGAGATTACAAAACACGGACAAAACCAAATACGAGAGAGGACATAAAGTAAGAGAAAGACAATCGGAAAAGAGCGGTTTGATTCATGTGTGTGAGCCATACACGCATATTATAAGAGGACTAATCTCGTGTTTACACGTGAATATAATGACGGGTTTCCAGAGTACAAAGCTTTAAAATCTTTGAACCCTCTCTTACATTACATCCACGTGTCAACATGAAATTGATCTTCTTATAATGTGTGTGTGGCTCACACACGTGAACCGAATCGAGAAAAGAGTGAGCAATCATACCCTATGCAAACCAAACTCCAACAATTTCTCTTACTAACTTAGGCATTGGAGGGGCGCCCCAAAGGACCACCTTTTTCTTTTTGAGGTTGTTTGGTTAGGGGTGAAAGTGAGAAAGTGAGAAAGATATAATAGTTTCTTTTGAAACTTGAAAATTGGTTAGTGAGTTTTTCAGTTTTTGGATGTTGTTGGGAAGTGTGGTTTGAAAAATGTTATGTCTTTTCTTGTGTTTGGATGGTAATGTGAAAGTGAAAGTGAAAAAGTTGAACACAAAGTTGACCGCAAATAATATTAAAATAAAAATTAATTAAGAAAAATAAAAATTAGATTGTAATTAGTATGCAAGTGAGATTTATATGACCACAAAATTAACTGTTTTGAGTTACAACTTATTACAAATGAAATTTACACGACCACAAAATTAACTGTAGCACCCTGAAAGCGAGGAACTAATTGTGTAAAAGGGAAAAGAGAAAAGAAAAAGAGGTTTTCTCATTTTCCTTTCGGTTTTTGGACAGATAGAGAAGTGAGCAATTATACTTCCTCATTTTCTTACTTCCGCCCACTTCCTTGCAACCAAACACGCCTTTTAGGAAAGGGCAAGTCCGGTAAGCTAGTGCCGAAGTTTTTCTACCAAAATTAATTCTACCAAAATTAATCAAGAGCCCGGGTCTGACCTTCCTTAGAGTGCTAATCTTACATTAGTATGCAACACTAGTTAAAAGGTAGTAACCCAATGAAATCTATTAAAATACTTGACCTGTATCATATTTATATAAAGTGATGAAATAATAACATTAGTTACAGCCAATCAAAGAACCTTTTTGCCAATGAGGCGTGAGAGTGGATTGTGAGGAATCTCGAATTCAAGTCCCAATTAAGTCTATAGGTCAATGTTACATGTGTGTGTCCTTTCAAAAGAATTTGAGGTCGAAACCTTTCCACTCAAATACTAATATCCGACGTTCGAATACAAGATCCACTCCGTTGAAGTTGATCTATCAAACACCAAGTGTTTTGAATACTTTTTGCTCATGTATCGAGTAGGAGAAAACGGACGGCCTAAATAGTAAGTTGATTAGTTTAACGGTGTAGAACATTTGAAACCTAACAAAAATTGGTTTGTAGGGGTTTTTAAATGTTTAGAGCATAATCAAATGGACGGATCAAGAATTTATATGTCTAAAGACATAGATCTAACCAACTCACTACTTTCGTTCGTCCATTTTGCGCCGCTTGATGGATAGGCAAAAAGTATTCAAATCACTTGATTTTTGGTTTATTAATACTTGAAATAATATAGATCAACTTCAATAGAGTGGATCTTGCATTCGAATGTCGGAGAGTTGTATTTGAGTTGGAAATATTCAGGCCCAAATTCTTTTGGAATGACACAAGTATGTATATATATATATATATATATATGAGAGAAATGTAAATCAGCTGACACAGGAGGCAACTCCCTCCTATGTCGCACTCAAAAATCAATTTCCCGAGTAAATTTTCAAGATCCGACCGCACATTATCATCTTCATATTCTAAGATATACACATATAAAAAAACAAGTGATTTGAAGTTTGTTTACTCCATTTTCTTTGGGTTCAAACATTAACGGTTTTTTAACAATAGAACAAAATGGAACGATTAGATCAATGAGTAAACGTATTTCAAATCACTTGATTTTTTATATGTGTATATTTTAGAATATGAATATGATAATGTGCGGTCGGATCTTGAAAATTCACTCGGAAAATATGATTTTTGAGTGCGACATAGGAGGGAGTTGCCTCCTGTGTCAGCTGATTTACATTTCTCTCTCTCTCTCTCTCTCTCTCTCTATATATATATATATATATATATATATATATATATATATATATATATATATATATATAGAGAGAGAGAGAGAGATAGAGAGAAATGTATATCAGCCGACGGCTGAGAGATTCTCTCAGCCTGCGGTGACGTGGCACATTATTAGCCACACTAGAAAGGACGCCCCGCCTATTGAAACAGTTGAAATTACTAAATGCCCCTGCGGTAAAAGATAGTGGATATGTATAGTTTATTATTTTTTTATATTTCTGACGTTAGTCAATATAGTCATAATTATCTTTTATAACTGCGACCAACTTCATCAAATCACGAAACTAATTTGAATGCTTCTTTATTAATTTTTTTTGTTTACGCAGATATTATATATTTTAGGAATGCGCCTAAGCTCGTAGTTGTCAATAAAATAATTTCTCAACAGTTTTAAATTTTTTTTTACGCAGATATTATATATTTTAGGAATGCGCCTAAGATCGCAGTGGTCAATAAATTAATTTCTCAATAGTTTTAAAAGCGCCCTTTATCGCAGTGTACAATTATTTAATTTGTACATTTTTATGATATGATCTGTAAGTATTTTACTGATTTTGAATATAGTCGCAGTTTACTTTTTCGCATGTAATGTATAAATTATTATTTTTTTTACATATTGAATGCGGATAAGGACTGCGACTATGATCGCAGTACTTAACGAGAGCATGTCGTGGACGTTTTTTTGGCTAGGTTAAATATAATAACAGTGACTATGAACTGATACTATAATCGCAGTTTACGTATTATTTTATATATTTGTTCATCACTGTGACTGTTGCCTCAGCCGCCTATAAACTATTAAATTTTTTTTTACATGTTGCATGCGATCAAGGACTGCGACTATGGTCGCAGTACTCACGACAACATTTTTGTGGATGAATTTTTTACTAGGTTAAATGTAATAACGGTGACTAAGGACTGATACTATAGTCGCAGTTTACGTATGATTTTATATATTTGCTCTTCACTGTAACTGTTGTCTCAGCAGCCTATAAACTACGAATTTTTTTTACTTATTGCATACGAAGTAGGACTGCGACTATAGTCGCAGTGTTTAAGAACAGCAGTCGCAGTTTTCTAATTTGTGATATACAGTGAAATATACAGTAAAATATACTGATTTGAGAGGATTGCGATCATGTTCGCAGTATTATCTGTTTATATAGTTTAATTTTGGACTGCGACCATGGTAGCTGTTTTTAACTTTATTGAATGCAAAACGATCAAACTGTTTATGACTTGACAGCGACGGTGGTCGCAGTTTCATATGTAATTATTATATGAGTACTGCGACCATTATCACAAATAAGATGCAGAAATAATAACTATACGGTATACTTTATATGTATTTTAAAAATATGAAAGATTATTTTACAGATAGAAGTAAATTTTATTTAAAACATAATATGGTCAGAAAGAAACCTTACAAAAAAAGAGTATTAAAAGCTCTTAAAAGAAGACAAAATAACGTTGAATATCAAAAGATCAGGAAATCTTAATCCTCGTCGTCATCACCATCATAAGCAGATTCGTCGTCTTCATTCACCTCATCTTCTTATTCATCACTTATTTCCTCATCATCTTCCTCTTTTTGAGGGTTTTTTGCTTCATCGATAAACTCCCAGAATAGATCGTCTCTATCAAGCTCTTCGTCCAATCCTTATCGAGAAGAACCTGTTAAAGATATGCTCAAAGAAAGCGAGCCTCCAGCATCAGAGGACATGCTTTCATCAAGCATGTCTCTGTCAAGTGGCAGAGGAATAATTTCATCCTCACTAAGCCCCATGAAAACTTCATCATCCTCATGAAGAGGAGGATCAGATAAAATATTATTTGATGTAGTGAGATAGTAAACAGGAGTGAAGTCCAGACTGGTATCAGATTCATTAGAATACCCTGAAGAAAGAGGACCGGTGGATGAATGATTGAAGTTGAAATCTGAGTGTTCAGAGGAAGAAGATGGGGAATACATGATTCAAGAATGAATTGTTTTCTAGAAGTTTTGAAATCAAATTGAAAAGAAAGAGCAAAAATATAGTTTTTAGATATGAGATAATATATTAGTTATAAACACTATAAAAAGGTCAATAATGTGAAAGAACATGAATAGTAATAATAATTGTTATAGGTGACGGTTGAGTATTGGAAGAAGTGGTAAAAAAATTAAATATTTAATTGAAGAGTTATGGCGGGAGAATCCGAAGAGTTCCTTTATTACGTGAAGTACAAATTAACTTTTTATAAAATATTTTTCTTATATCTGTAGATTATGTATGATGCACATCTTTCCTTTATCGAGATTAATATTAGTGCATCTCTTTTTTCGAGATTGTTGTTGTATCACGGTAGATAGAATATTAATTACTTTATTTAATTCAAAGTAATTTAATATAGTATTTTATAAGATGTAATATACGCGGACTGATCTCAGGGTCGCATGGCTAATCTAATTTGTAAAATTATCAAAAATCTGTTACATAAGGCATGCGAAAAAAGATAACGACTGTGGTCGCAGTGCTGACTAAGAACTGATATTATAATCGCAGTTTACGTATTATTTTATATATTTGTTCTTCACTGTGACTGTTGTTTCAGCCGCCTATAAACTATTAAAAAATTTTTACAAATTGCATGCGATCAAGGACTGCGACTATGGTCGCAGTACTCACGACAGCATTTTTGTAGATGATTTTTTTTGTTAGGTTAAATGTAATAACGGTGACTAAGGACTGATACTATAGTCGCAGTTTACGTATGATTTTATATATTTGCTCTTTACTGTAACTGTTGTCTCAGCCGCTTATAAACTACGAATTTTTTTTTACTTATTGCATGCGAAGTAGGACTGCGACTATGGTCGCAGTGTTTAAGAACAGCAGTCGCAGTTTTCTAATTTGTGATATACAGTGAATATACAGTGAAATATACTGATTTGAGAGGATTGCGATCATGTTCGCAGTATTATCTGTTTATATAGTTTAATTTTGGACTGCGACCATGGTAGCTGTTTTTAACTTTATTGAATGCAAAACGATCAAACTGTTTATGACTGGACAGCGACCGTGGTCGCAGTTTTATATGTAATTATTATATGAGTACTGCGACCATTATCGCAGATAAGATGCATATATAATAACTATACGGTATACTTTATATATATTTTAAAAATATGAAAGATTATTTTACAGATAGAAGTAAAATTTTCTATTCATTTCAGTTTTTTTATTAAACCTATAGAAAAATCAATATACGGTTGTCCCACATTAAATTTCATTTTTCTATTCATTTCAGTTTCTTTTATTAAACCTATATGAGTTGAAACTAACACGAAATAAAATAATAAAAAAAATTAAATAAAAAATAACAATTTTTTTATGTTTCAAGCATGTTTTTTTACTTTTCACTGCTGCTGTTTATTTCACATTATCTTGATCCAAATTTTTTCTATTATATTTTTGATGTAGTAGAATTAGGAATTTTATAACTGTAGATATATTCAACTGAAAATTCTATATAAATTACAAATTTTTTAGGTAAATTTTGGTTGTGGATGAGTTTTTGCTAGTTTAGAAGTAAAAAGGGGTATTTTCGTCAATTTGATTCACGATTCTTTAGGCGGGATTTTTTTGATTTTTTTGGCGCCTACACTCTGCGACATATATGTGGCATATATTCAGCCACGTCACTGCCGGCTGAGAAACTCTCTCCGCCGTCGGCTGAGATACAGCAACCCCATATATATTTATAAACTTTTAAAGAAATGTGTTTTAAGATATCCTTTAAAAACTAGTATGTTCGAAAAATTCACTAAAGAGACCATCTTCCAATGTTCTTGTAAAAACCAATATGATTTCATCTACATTGAATCACTATGGATTGTCTAACAAAAGCTGTTAATTACTGAAGAACTTGATTAAACTCAAGAGACTCGTAATTCCATATTAATTTATGTAAAATAAAATGAATCTGACGTTCTGAACCCCAAATTTTACATGCGATAAACTGATGTTGATATTTGATATAGATTGAGTAAAATAGAATCTGGTAGGCACATTTCTATTATTTTGACTACTTGAGAGTAACCTAAAATGAGAGGTTTTTAACAGATAATTCAATTCAGATTTGACAAATTTGAATCAATTATTGTCCTGATCCTACATGTAATTTTCACTTACGCAAACATCAAAAATACAGTTCATTTGACATGTATGATTTTTTTAGATATTTTTTTAATATTTTACAAATTTATTACTCCCAGTTCATTAACACGTTTCAACAAATACACAAGGTCTTTTTCAAAATTAAAGCAAAATATTTGTATTAAAATTGGGAGGTACTCATTGAATGTACCAAGTAATAATAAGTTTCGAAAAAGTAATTTTTTTAGGGGATATATAGAACACCATCCACCTTTCCATCTACCCAAACGTTTACTCATCTACAGCAATACCCCCTAACTTTCTTTTTCGTTCACTTTGCTCGCCTCCATCGTGAACTCCCTAACTTCTGTTAAATTTGAATTGTATGGTTGCCAAATACCTTTTTCAATGAAAAAACTTTTTCAATCTCTTCTTCTTCTCTAGAACTCAATTTCTTTCTCTTCTCTCTCTCAAATCCAAATCCAATTTCTATTCTTTTCCCTCTCTTTCTCAAATCCAATTTCCCTCTCTTTCTCTCCTCCTTCCTCAATTAAACTGTAACGCCTCGTCCTGATGGATATGGAGACGCTGCTGCGACGTATATACGCAGGACAGGAACATCCCCATATATACGTTAAGCATTAGTGCATACCAGAATCAGAGTACGAAAGTACGTAGTATATATGCATTCCAACATATGGATTATAAAGTTATCACAGAGCGTGATATTAATACATGCATATTATATCACAGTCAGATACAAAAGTAAGATTTACAATTTGTATAGTAAAAAGGTGCTCACGAGCTGAGAGGAAGTCCCCAGAGCTTCCTAGAAGATTCAGGAATAGAAGGAGTTAGGACTAGTCAGTCTGCGCCGAGAGATAGCTTGATCTTCGGTAAAGGGCTCCACTTCAATTCAAGCTTCAGAACCTGAATATGCAAGTCCAGAGGAGTCAGAAACTCCCCAACAAATGTTCAGGTGAAAGCCAAATGTCGTGCATAGATAAGTATATGTGTGTTGATATAACATAACAGTAATAAGCATCAAGAACTGTGCTGAGTGTACATGTATAGTAAGCATGCGATGGAGACATAAAATGAAAGTGATAAGGCCTGAATAAATCTATTATTAATATTTTTAATATTTATACTTATTACTCGTTCTACCCATATGTCTAGGTATCTGTAATAGCGTCCCAGCACACATACATCCACATCTGAGTAAATCGAGGCTGTTATTGAAAACCAACGAAGGTATCAACGAACAATATTTACAATGGGTCCCGTGCATGTCCGGGACCGTGGTCCAGGACGTTCCATTGCTGGTGTTCAGAACCGGTCGTAAGGCGTACAGGAGGTCTTATAAGATGCCCTTATCAAGATGGTACCAGGAAGGAGGGAGCCAGCGCTCCCCTCGATCACCTGGAGGCCCTCAGGTTAGACCGGAATTTTGGTTGTACAACATACCTAATACCACTGTATGAAATCACCTAGAGGGGGTGAATAGGTGACTAGCTAATCTAATGATGAATTAATGCGGAATTAAAACTATTTATGCAAATAAAAAAACTATTAAGCTAAATACACAAGGTATAACACAAGAGTGTAGCCGAATTCCTGGTGAAGGGCTCTGAACTAACTCCTCAAGATTCCTCTAGATAAGAGTTGAGGTGCCGCTATGGCTCTCTTGGTTTAATACAAGTGTGAGCAAACAATCTCAAGCATATAACAATAAAGCACAAGTATATCAAGCAAGTAATGAATATGAACAATAAGCACATGCAAGATATAAACACAAGTGAAAGATAGAGAGAGCAATCGCAAACACGGGAGATTTGTTTCGAGGTTAGAGCACCCTTACTCTACGTCCCCGCCTTTAACACTATGAAGGATTTTCACTATAAATGATCCTACCGGATCACTCAGTATCGCAATACCTACAACGAGTTCACACTAGAGCTCCTTGGACTCACAAGTCCCTCTCTTGTTCCTGCAAGAACAACACACCGCAAGCACACTAGCTTCTGAGTCCGCACCTTTACACCGAGCTCTCACTAGAACTCAAAACAACGCGAACCCGCAAGTCTGCCTCCTCATATACAAGGTTCAACACTTTGATGATCACAACACTTTGATCACCTAAAACACTCACAACAAATCTCTTATAGGATATATACAGCAATATAAAGCTCAAGTGTGTGTGAGAAAACTAGGAGTGATTTGGTGGTGAAAAACTCAAGAAGTCAATTTTGAAAAACTCTTGATAAACTCTCTTTTGATTTGAAAATATTGGCTCTAAAATATGTGGAGAAATCACTGAGATAGTAAGAAAAACTAGCCAAAATCTCTCTTCAAATCTTGTTGAAAACAGCCGAAGGGGTCCCCAATATATAGGCTTCCAAAAACTAGTCGTTGGGGACAACACAGCAGGAAAATCTTGCTATCAGTCGACCACTAACAGTCGGATTTCTAACCATTGGGAAAAGCGGTCGACGGCCGTCGACCGTATACTGGCAAATGACCTAACGGTCAACCGCCCGGTCGACCGAGCCATTTACAGAGAGCATTGACTCTCTGTCAGTCGACCGGCCCTTACTGTGCATGTTTGTGCACATCAGTCGACCAACCTCTGGCTCGGTCGACCGACAGAAGGTCAGTCCAACAATTTTTAGGGATTAAAACATGGTCTTTTTACCTTTAATAAATTCCCATAAATTCTGTTTAATTCTACAAAAATAAGTTCATTGATATACTTTGATATACAAACATGTTTGAGTAAAAATCTAAACATGTTATAAACATTTTGAACTATTTTTGTAATATAAAAATTTTGCCTTAAAAAAAATCTGTATTTTCCAAAACAATCTCCAAATTGAAAAATGATTTTTTTCAAAACTTCTCCAAATACACAAACAAGATATTCTAAACACTTTTGAAGTTTAGCATGTATAGATATGATCCACTACATATATATGATGAAATATCTATATTTTTGACATTAGGCTCTAAAATAAGTTTTGATAAAACACATGTATATTTTTAAGCTTAAAAACCAATCGTATTTTTCAAAATGAAAACTCTTTTATGAAAATACATATAAATCTTGTGTGTGAGTGTATATGAACTTGAGCAATCCACCAACTAATTTATTCTTTATATTTTATCTAAAAATAAAATCTTGACACTTACAAACATGACACAAGTCTTCTTAGAAATCTTCTCTTGAAGGTCTTCTCTCTTCTTGATTTGGTCCAAATCTTAATCCAATGAGCTAGACTCCTCTTGAGTACTTGATGCGATCTTGATGCGCGAGCTCTTGAATCAACATGTGCTAGCTCCAAAACTTGACTTTAAATCCTTTATTGAAGCTAAACACAACTAAGATCTTGATCAAATATCTGATACTAATTAAACATAAGATCATTAATACTATAACTACATGAGTTAATCATCATCAAAACTAGAGTGATAGGTCTTTGGGCCAACAATCTCCCCTTTTTGATGATGACAAAACTCATGGAGTTATATATACTTGGATTAAAGTTAAGCTTCATAGAAGCTCCTCCTTAACTTAGGCATAACAATCGACAAATAGATATTCAATGAAATGCATAAACTAAACAAATATATATACATAAACAAGGTGAGAGAAACATGCATAAATCAAAAAATTCTTCTCCCAGAAAACATTCTCCCCCTTTTTGTATAAACTTTCAAAATCCTTCTCCCTTTCTTTTATAAACATAGAACATGCATAAACTTAATTTCTAAATGCACATATAAACTCAAAATCATTCTCCTCTTTTTTGTCAATCTTCAATAAGGGGTGAAAAACAAATCAAATAAGGAAGTATATATGCGATATACATTCATGAATAGAAAGACGTCAAGTTAGCTCCCCTGTATACATGTATTACGTGAAGAAGGAATGACAAAACCCTAACTCACATAAAGCATAATATGTAATGCATAAGTGGAAATGTTAAGCTCCCCCTACACACGTGTATCACATAAAGAAGAGATGTCAAGCTCCTCAATACAAGATACATTCAACATGAATCTATATATAGAAGAGATGTTAAGCTCCCCTTGTATATAGGCAATACATATCAAAAAACATTTAAAAATCACTTTAAGGACAAATTTTGAATTTTCTTAAATTAATTTTGAGATACCACTTATAAGTAAACAAAATTTTAAGATATCACAAGATTTTGATATCTATTGAAATTGGAAATTTTTGATACCAATTGAAATTGAAACATTTAAAATTTTTGATACCAATGAAAGTAAAATATTTTATATTTTGATACCAATTGAAATATATGGTAATTTTGATACCAAATAAAAAGTAAAACATTTTTTATACCAATTTAAATCGAAACCCAATTGAGATCGAAACATATTGATACCAATTAAAGTATATTGTAAATTTTGATATCAATTAAATGGTAAAATATGAAGTATATTTGATACCAATTAAATACTAATTGAAAATAATGCATAAGCTCATTAAAATACCAATTGAGATACCAATTGAAATCAAGATTTAGGTCAAGCTTAGCATAAACATAATTGTTGGCCCAGAGGCCTTCCACTCTAGTTTGGATGATAATTAACTCATGTAGTTATAGTTTACTAATAATCTTGTGATGTTTAGTTTCAGATACTTAACCAAGATATTAGTAGGTGATTAGCTTCAACAAGATGTTTTGGAGCTTTTCATGGTGATTCAAGAGCCCGAGCGTCAAAAGTCATATCTAGCACTCGTTAGAGTCAAACTCGGTGGATCACGTTTGGATCGAGTCAACTTGGAAACGGCGCTCTACAAGAAGACTTCAGTACAATGTTTAGTTTATGTTTTTAGATCCATTGTTAAAGATTAGATAGTGTGATATGCTCAAGTTCACAACACATACACTTGTTTCTAGTTTCATGTTTATTGGTTTTCGGTTTTGGTTTAACCGATCTTGGTTTTCATGAATAGATGAATCAAAACAAGTTTACATGGTTTAATGTATATTAGATTTGTTCTATATACATGTATGTTTCATATCTTAGACAAACTTATTTTGATATGTCTATTCATGTGTTTGGAGTTTGTGTTTTAACAAAACATATTTTCGGATTAATATCAAAAACATTGATATATTATATATAATATATATATATATATATATATATATATATATATATTATATATATATATATATATATATATATATATATATATATATATATCCTTCATGTATATTGGATTTATATCCATATGCAACATGCTTCAAGTTGTTTAAATATCATGTTTTTGTCTTTGGATGAGTTTTGGACAAAACATTTTTCCATTTCAAAAATTCTAAGTTTTGGAAAATACGGAATTTGGTTTTCGGTAAAATTTTCATAACACAAAAAGAGTTCAAAATGTTTGTAACTTGGTTGATTTTTACTCAAACAAGTTTGTTTTACAAAGAGAATATAAGAACTTATTTTTGTGGATTTTTAGAGATTTTATGGGATTTATTTGACAATTAAAAACCTAGCTTTCAATTCCCTTATTCAGTCTGCCAGGCTCTGGCGGTCGACCGGAACGGTCGACCAGACGTGCAAAAGGACGTGCACGCAGCCAGCCCCTTGGGCCGGTCGACCGACTGAAGTCAGCCCACTCTCAGGTTGACCCGGTCGACCGGCCAGAGAGCCGTTGCTCTCTGGTTCTGGGCGCGGTCGACCGGAAGGCGCAACGGTCAAATTTTGACCGTTGGCCGGTGATTGGTAGTGAAAAGTGCATTTTTATCATCATATTTACCATCACATTTTCATATTTATTCATTTAATTCTGCACATTTATTAATAATTTATAATTTATTGTGTGCAGGCCTCGAATTCCTATTTTTATAATAAATAAAGCTTAATGAAGCCCAAAAGCCCACATTTGAAGCCCAGGTGTAAAAGTGCAAATATCAATTGTCAAAGTGCAAATACACAAAGGGCTGAAGTTGCAAATATCAAAGATGAGGGAAGGATAGACTTCTACCCAACCCTAAACTCTTGCAGATGAGAATGAAAAGAGTGCAGAGATAAGGAATTCGTTTAAAAGAGATTGGAGAATTCAAAATCTAGGTAACTTGATTATCAAGTTATCTCAAAAATCCAGATTAAAAGGCCAGGATGCATATTCCAGAAGCAAGCGCCCAGATGGACGGACCAGATGAGGCCACGCGCCAAAGCGCGTGGCCAGATTCCACAAAAATGCCGCAAATCCGCGGCAAAATCCAAGATTCCGCGGCACTTTGATCTCATCTGGATACCAGATTTCGTGGGCTACTTCATCCGGACTCTTCGGCCTTCTACACCTATAAATACCCCCCGCAGTGCAACGTACAGAGTCGTCCAGCGTCCAGCAAAGGGCCAAAAAGTTAGGGTTTTTAGGTTTTTCTTCTAGGTTAGATTTTATTTCCTCCATTGTAAATTTCTATTTTCTTTTGTAAAACTGAGAGGAGATGATGTATTCATGGAGGAAGGGATCTACTTGTACTGATGGTGACAGTCGGTGTAAGTTCTTTTTCCACCATTGTTTAATAATCAAATCGAGGTTTGCTTTTATTTTTTGTATTGTTTATTTTCTTTTCTTCTTATTTAATCTTGTGTATCTCAGTATTTACTTCCTTCTATTTGTTTCTCTAATGTCTTGCCCACCATGAGATCCAACTGCTTCGAGAATACCTAGCCGAAGAAGGAACCTTGATGGCCTATGGCGATGAACAGGTCTTCAAAGTTGTTTTTATTTCATAGTTAGGAAGGCGGACGATCCTATACGCCATGCTTGTACGCCTTCAAGAAAAGGTAAATCATCGCAACGGTTCAAACGGTAAGCAGACTGAAGAGGCTAGTTTTCTTTTTCTTTCTTTTCTTTTTAGATTAAATCACAACTTCTCCTAATTCTTTATTTGCCGACCCATTGTAAATACCACTTCCTTTCTAACTTAACTAATAAAAATAAAACTTTAGAGAAACTTGCTTAACGCTTCCATCGCAGTCCCTCCCTGAGGATCACGACCGCTTGAGCCCTTGCTACAGCGGATTCGCATTGAGACTAAGAAATCTGAACTTCTTTTTATTCTTTAAAAATCTCAATCAAATTTTTGGCGCCGTTGCCAGGGAGGGACGGTAAGTTATCTCTAAAACAAAATTTTAATTTTTAACTATTCTTTATTCTTTTCTGTTTGCAGGTTTGGAGAACAGGAAACAGAAACATAGCAGCAGCAGTGGACATATTGCTATTCTGTGTCTCTGCCCTCGAAGGCAGAGCACCAGAACCTACTGTTTTGCCGTGGATCCGCGGCCAGAGCCGCGGAAACGCGGCAACAGTAGAGAACTACTGATTGATATTTTTGCAGGTTGCTGCAAATTGTAAAATTCTATTTACTGCTCTGTTTATTTTGTTCTGTGATATACCTGTAAATTGCTAATAATTCAACAGTAAGTTATTGATTGTTAAAATAAAAATTGATTAGACGTTTGCATATTAGGCACGTGTCTTTTCAATTATTTTATTTACTGTTGAAGAGTGCTGGAGGAGCAAGGTACGTACGCATTGCATGTAGAATAGGACTCATCTCTTGGTTGATTATCTGCTTTGAGTGAATTCTATCTATTTATCTTGTACACTTGCACTAATTCATCTTAAGGGCATAACCCATTTACAAGATAAGGTGGGGATTTCATCACCCTTCCTTAGCCAAAAATCATATCCCAAGCACTCACTAACCCAAGCCTAACTAAAAAAGAGTAGACGTTGGCCCTAGGGACATCTCGGACTCAATAGGAGATTATCCTAAGGGGGAACAGTGCTGGAAGTTGACTCTTGCCAAATCAGTGTCTAGGAAAGGGATTGAGGGCCGAAAGCCTGAAGATTGGTGGTTATTTAATTAAGGAACGTGTTTGACGGAAAACCTCCCACCACTCTTGCCCTGACCTGGCTGATTAACTCGTGGTCAAAGTCTGCACCCGACCTCCCGTGGACAGTCTAATCAGTTAGGAGTCGTCTAGGTCATAGGTCTACCCTAACTTAGGATAGAATTTTTTTTTCTTTTTTTTGTTTATTTGTTGTTTGTTTGTGTTGGTGTGTTGTGATATAATATAATAATAATTTTTCCAACTTTAATCCATATTACACACCTAACTATTTTTCGGATATTACCAACCCGGCATATCATAACTTTGACCAATCTAGTGTGCCGGAATGGTCTTATCCGAATAATTATAACCCATGCCCCCATCTTATGACCATGATTTTCATACTTTCAACTCGTCACAGAGTTCATGGGGTTCGAGTCCCCCGAGTCCAATTTACAACCGACTTGTCCTCAGTCTCCACCCAGTCCACATTCTTTCAATGAGTCATACTTAGATCCACCCAGTCAGAATAGACTACCATCTATCGGGGGAAATGATAAGTATGCATGAGTCCAAGCGACAATTACCATCAATCGGAGAAATGATTATGCGTGAGTCCACCGACTTACAATTTCATCACGATTACACTTCACCCTTTCAAGTCCAATCACAACACGATGCACCTATCAACTATGAAGGGATGCTTGCAGCCATGACTCAGGCTAGATTAGCCGTGATCGTAATATAGATATGATGGTTCAATCTTTACGTTCTCACCGTTCGGCCATTTCTGATATCACTGACCACTCTCGTAGAGCCGACGAACCAAGTTGCTTTGGACAACAAGATTCTACTTCAGTGCCATCATTTGAACTTGCTGAAACTCCAATTGTTGATAATTTGGCAAGTTTTTCCTTTCCTGAAATAGAACTTGAACATGAATATGATCATGATCTCCCACTTGATGATTCAATTTTACTTCCTGATTCAATAATGACTCCAGTGTCTCCACCTGATTTCACTTTTCCCGAGTCAACATTGGATCTTGTTCCAATTCATCATGATATTGAGTCACCTATAATTGATGATCATATTGAACTTGACCAATTGTGCAATTTTGAAAGTCCCATGGATAAATTGGCAAGTTCTGATTTTTATAACATTGAACCCAATGAGATATGTGACCTAGATTCTCAAATCTGTGATCAAGTTCAAATTCCCGAATCATTATTGACTCCTGTTTTGTTACCCGACTTAGGTAATCTTTAGAGTCAGTTTTGATTCTCACTCCTATCATTCCTGAACTTGAATCACCACATTGAGTCACATGCCATTGTGGGAAGATGATTGTGGATTTGAGCTTAAACTTATTGATTTGGACCCACTTCCTGAACTTAGCCCGACTCCTGAGCCCTTACTTGATTTGAGCTTCTTCCCTGAGTCGGTATTCGTTCCCGCACCTATAATATCCAAGTCAATAATTTCATCTTTTCATACTCCATTTTGAGACAAGGAGGTTGACACAATTGACTCTGAAACTAATTATGAATTATGGAAATTTGATGGGGCGAAAATTTTAAAAAATGATTATACATATATTTTAGTGGGTATAGATGAAAAATTTCTGGTGGGTTTCACCAACTACTACATTATCTAGATTGGGCCGCATTTCGTGGACCAATTAGACCACCTCCGGAACCACCACCCTAAGGTAACTTCTGCCTTCCCTTGTTCTGTTTCATGCATATATGCATTCATTCATACATTGAGGACAATGCATGAGATAAGTGTGGGGGTGGGCTTTACTAACATACTAACATAAGTAGAAACTAACAAAAATTTGCTAATAAAAAAAATTAAAAAAATTATTATAAAAAGGACAGTATTTTGACTTATTTTTTGAAAGAAATCTAAGTTAGTTTTAAGGATTAGGAAAATCATGATTAGGATTTCTAAAAACTTGGTCAAAATAAATAAATTGTTTAAATTTTAGGTATAGGAGGAGAAATTGAATAATTAATTAGTCTTAATTTTTACCTTAATGAAGTATGCATACCAAATGCATATCTAGGATTCTAAGACAAAGACCTTGTGCCTTATAAAAAGAAAGAAAAAGAAAAAAAAAGAAAAAAAATCACCAATTAAGCTGATACATGTGCCTCAAGAAGCATAAGTATTCATGCCTAAAGGTGAGTAAATAAAATAAAGTCCTTAGTTTTGGGGCCTAGTTCACTCGAATTTGAGTCTGCGGGGTGTTTTCTCACCTGGTGCCCTAAAGCCAACCGGTTTGGGAGTCATCGACTTTAAGTTCGCTACATGGGTGGATTATAAAGCCTAATAAAACTAAGAATATGAGATATGTATTAACACATCTAAGAGTCAATTAGTTAGGTATGAGGGCCTCAAGAAGCCTTGATGCTTACACGAAAGAAAATTAGATGAGTTATACATATAAAAAAAAAAAGGAAGAAAAAAAAATTAAAGAGGCATGAGAGTCCAAGTTAAGGAATTCCTAGCCAAGTTACAAGGATGCATATGATTTTTGGTAACGAAAAAGACTATATTAGAAGTTCAATTTTGACCCTTACCTAAAATGAAAACAATTTACTTTATAAAGACTAAGTCTAAGAATGAATAAAAATGAGGATCCTAAAACTTATAGACTACTTAGTCTCTTCAATAATAATTCAAATATTTTCCTTTTTATGGATTTGTGGGTGCAATCCGCTGAAAACCCTCACGAGAAAACACTCGTCCTCTAGGGTAACCTAGAGGTTTAACAGCTTGTTGCACGTGCTAAGTGCAACCGTGATTCCTACGAAAGTGAGTTAGGTTAGATTAATTTTTCTTTTCTTTTTCTTTGTTTTTACTCGAGGACGAGCAAAAAGATAAGTGTGGGGGTGTGATTGGTAGTGAAAAGTGCATTTTTATCATCATATTTACCATCACATTTTCATATTTATTCATTTAATTCTGCACATTTATTAATAATTTATAATTTATTGTGTGCAGGCCTCGAATTCCTATTTTTATAATAAATAAAGCTTAATGAAGCCCAAAGCCCACATTTGAAGCCCAGGTGTAAAAGTGCAAATATCAATTGTCAAAGTGCAAATACACAAAGGGCTGAAGTTGCAAATATCAAAGATGAGGGAAGGATAGACTTCTACCCAACCCTAAACTCTTGCAGATGAGAATGAAAAGAGTGCAGAGATAAGGAAATTCGTTTAAAGAGATTGGGAGAATTCAAAATCTAGGTAATTTGATTATCAAGTTATCTCAAAAATCCAGATTAAAAGGCCAGGATGCATATTCCAGAAGCAAAACGCCCAGATGGACGGACCAGATGAGGCCACGCGCCAAAGCGCGTGACCAGATTCCACAAAAATGCCGCAAATCCGCGGCAAAATCCAAGATTCCGCGACACTTTGATCTCATCTGGATACCAGATTTCGTGGGCTACTTCATCCGGGACTCTTCGGCCTTCTGCACCTATAAATACCCCCTGCAGTGCAACGTACAGAGTCGTCCAGCGTCCAGCAAAGGGCCAAAAAGCTAGGGTTTTTTAGGTTTTTCTTCTAGGTTAGATTTTATTTCCTCCATTGTAAATTTCTATTTCTTTTTGTAAAAACTGAGAGGAGATGATGTATTCATGGAGGAAGGGATCTACTTGTACTGATGGTGACAGTCGGTGTAAGTTTTATTTTTCCACCATTGTTTAATAATCAAATCGAGGTTTGCTTTTATTTTTTTGTATTGTTTTATTTTCTTTTCTTCTTATTTAATCTTGTGTATCTCATTATTTACTTCCTTCTATTTGTTTCTCTAATGTCTTGCCCACCATGAGATCCAACTGCTTCGAGAATACCTAGCCGAAGAAGGAACCTTGATGGCCTATGGCGATGAACAGGTCTTCAAAGTTGCTTTTATTTCATAGTTAGGAAGGCGGACGATCCTATACGCCATGCTTGTACGCCTTTCAAGAAAAGGTAAATCATCGCAACGGTTCAAACGGTAAGCAGACTGAAGAGGTAAGTTTTCTTTTTCTTTTCTTTTCTTTTTAGATTAAATCACAACTTCTCCTAATTCTTTATTTGCCGACCCATCGTAAATACCACTTCCTTTCTAACTTAACTAATAAAATAAAAAACTTTAGAGAAACTTGCTTAACGCTTCCATCGCAGTCCCCCCTGAGGATCACGACCCGCTTGAGCCCTTGCTACAGCGGATTCGCATTGAGACTAAGAAATCTGAACTTCTTTTTATTCTTTAAAAATCTCAATCAAATTTTTGTCGACCGGATGGTCAAATCTGACCATGATTAGCTGCCAACGGCTAGTTTTTGAAAGAGGCTATAATTGGGTTTTCTCTTAATAGTTTTTAACAAGTTTTTGGAGAGCTTATTTTCTGATCTTACTTGTGTTTTGCAGCAATCAAAAAGAAGTTTTGGGCTTTAAAGTTTACACTTGATTTGGTGTTTTTTTAGGGTTTAGAAAATCAAAGAAAAGTGATTTTGGAAAAGTGTTTTTGGTTTATCTTCTTCATCCTTATTTCTTGTTTTTCCCAAGGATTTTCTTTGAATATTTATTTTCCATTCCTTTAGTTTTTCTCACACTTGAGCTTATCATATCTACCTATCTATTAGGATCTTTGTGTAAGTGAAAAAGAATTAGTTTGTGGTCTTTGATCACTAAGTTGTAAACTCTCCTACTTTGTGTTATCCCTCTCGTGTAGAGGTTGATTTTGGAGTGGTGGCTTTGTGCACTATCCCTCTAGTGAGAGGTTGATTGGTTGTATTGGCTTTATGCCTATCCTTCATTTGTGAGGTTGATATTGGTGGCTTTGTGCCTAGCCTCTAGTGTAGAGGTTGTGTTTGTAATTGAGAGAGGAGTTGTGTACTCCGGTTGTATTGCCCCAAATACTCAGTGAAGGTTCCCTGTGTGGGAGTCCTATGTGGACAAGTTAGTGGAAATCCTTCTGTGTGAAGGCGGGGGACGTAGAGCTGGGTGCTCGAACCTCGAAACATATCCGTGTGTTAGCGTTTGATCCATTGACTCTCTAACTCTCTCTTTACTTTGTGCCTTGCACCATTTCATATTGCTCATTCATTATATACTTGGCTTGTTTGTGTGTGCCTCACTTGTGCTTAACCACGAGAGCTTCATATAGCGCCTCAACTCTTATTCAGAGGAATCAAGAGGAGTTAGTCCAGAGCCCTTCACCGTGAATTCGGCTACACTCGTTGGTTGCATTAAGTGTTGTTGCAATTAAGTTTTTAATTTCCGCATTTAGTTCATTAGATTAGCCGTACACCTATTCACCCCCCCTCTAAGTGTACTTTCAATAATTTGTGCTTTAAATATGTAAGGATATTGTAAATCAAGCACATCAAATCATATATATGTATGAAAATAAAAAATACCAATTGAAATTGATATTATTTGAAATTTAAAGCATATATATATAGAAAACAAATATGAGTATACAAAATAGAATTCCATGAAGAATATGTGTATAACTCATAACTATCCACCCTAAACATGCACATGATAAAAGATTTTCAATAAGACTCACAAGGCATGGTCGCCCATCCATCCGCCCTTCAAGGGTTGGTAGGGGTTTTCAAAAATAAGAGTTAAAAAATATTTTGCATAATTTGAAAACTCTACCCATTGAAGAATAAATAACTAGTTTAAAGTAGTTTTTGAAAAAATAGTTAATGATCTTCAAACATGAAAACAAAACATATATATCTCATTAATCATACTAAATGCACAAAGGTTGACACTCGAAATCTATAAAGCTCAAAAATGTGCTCATGAAACAAAATCATGAGTAAACAAAATAATGTGAGTGTACAAAGGTTATGTGATTAGTATAATCATGAAAAATAGTCAATGATGCTCAAAACAAACATGAATTCTTTTATCAAAAACATGTAGATTATAAAAATTTATTTTCATTTAAAACAAACTTCAAGGTATATATATGTTTATCCAAAATTAACAATATATACATATCCCAAATATAAACGAGTCCATAATGTAATTTGCATGAAGGCAAGTGACTCAAGGGTATACATGTATATTATTAGTTTCGAACAAGAATTACATATACATGAAGCAAAACATGCAAAAAAAATAGGCAAAATAAGTATAAATGAAGGAATTATCAAAACTAGGTTATACATGTACATGTAATGAGTACAAATGAGCAATGAAGTACAAACATATAAGAATCAAATGTTACTCACTACTTGTACAAATATAAACACAAGTTTTAATGAAGGCTACATTTAAACAAGTATTCACTGTTGGCCCGAAGGCCCATCACGCTAGTTTTGATGATGATCAAGTCATGTAGTTATGTTTACTAATGATCTTGTGTTTAATTAGTGACAGATTCATGATCAAGATCTTAGTTGGTGTGTAGCTTTAACAAAGGATTTAAAGTCAAGATTTGGAGCTAGCACGGTGTTTAGACCAAGTCTAGAAGGCTTCAAGTGAAGACTTCAAGAAGATGAAGACTTGTGTCTAGGTTTGTTTATAAGATTTTATTTAGATAAAATGTAAAGGATAGAATAGTTGGTGGATTGCTCAAGTATTCTATACACACACACTCTTGATATAGATGAATTTTCATAAAAGAATTTATGTTTTGAAAAAATACATAAAAGAATTTCTTTTAGAAAAGTTATTTAAATATGGTTTTGGTTAAAGACTATATAAATCATGTTTAAAGCTTAAAGTCAAAAACATAGATATTTCACCATGTTTGTATAGTGGATCATATCCATACACACTATGCTTTAATAGAGTTTAAATATCTTGTTTTCGAATTTGGAAAAGTTTGGAAAAACAAGTTTTGGAAAAATTAAGTTTGGAAAAATATCGTTTTGAACTTACAAAAATAGTCCAAATCATTTGTAACATGCCTTGATTTTGTGCAAGCATGTTTGTTATCAAAGTATATTGGTAAAACTATTTTGTAGATTTTTCAGTATTTTATGGGATTTTAATTGAGCCAAAATGATCAAGTTTTCTTTCCCTAAAATCCCTGACCTGGCTTCAGCCGGTCGACCGGGACGGTTGACCGCAGCCTGAAGGCGGTCGACCGGGCGGTCGACCGACGTGCACAGACATGCACGCCAGTATCTGGCAGGAGGCCGGTCGACCGACCCGGTCGACCGTCCAGAGAGCTCTGCTCTCTGGAAAGGCCCGGTCGACCCGGCGGTCGACCGGACAGAGAGTTTACTCTCTGTATCCTAGCCAAGGTCGACCGGCCGGTCGACCGCTGGCTCAACGGTCTGAAATATGACCGTTGGCCGGTCGATCGGGCGGTCGACCGCCAGTTCTGTCAGACCCCAACGGCTAGTTTTTCTAGCCCTATAAATTGGGGGTTTGGGCATTATTTTTCCCTAAGATTTCTAGTGGACTTTGAGTCAGTTTTTCCTACTTCATTAAAAGAGTTTTCTCCACTAAATTGAGAGCTAATACTTCCAATCAACAGGGGAGTTTATAAGAGTGTGTTAAAAGAGATTTTCTTGAGTTTTCCTCCACCATCTCTTTCCTTGTTTTCTCACACAACACTTGAGCCATCCATTGCTATATCTACCTATAGGGTTTTGTTGTGAGAGAATTTTAGGTGATCAAAGTGTTGTGATCACCAAATTTCATATTTGTTTCTTTGAGGAGGCGGACGTGTGTGTTCGCATTGTTTCGGGTCCTAGTGTGGACTCGGGTTTCGAGTTCGTGTGTGAACTCCGTGTTTGAGGTGCGGCCTCGGCGAGCCGGTGGGCTTGCGTGTGTACGGACTAGGGAGTCCGAGAGCTTGTAGGTGTTGCGGCACCGAGTGATCCGGTAGGATCGATTTTAGTGGAAATCCTTCGTGTGTCGAAGGCGGGGATGTAGAGCAAGTGTGCTCGAACCTCGCAAACAAATCCCTTGTGTTTGCGATTGCTCTTACTCTCTCTCTCCCTTATTGTTATATCTTGCATGCTATTATTGTGTTCATCCTTTCATGCTTGATATTCATTTGTCCTCATTTTGTATATGCGTGGGATTGTTTGCTAACACTAGTTTTCAACCAAGAGAGCCAACGCGGCACCTCAACCCATATCTAGGGAATCTTGAGGAGTTAGTCCAGAGCCCTACACGGGAAATTCGGCTACACTCTTGTGTTAAACTTGGTGTTTAGTGTAAGAAATTTTGTTTAGGTCATAATAGTTTTTAATTCCGCAATTAGTGACCATTAGATTAGCCATCACCTATTCACTCTCCTTGATTGGTAGTGAAAAATGCATAATTATTATCATATTTACCATCACATTTTCATATTTATTCATATAATTCTGCACATTTACTAATATTTTGTTATTTAATGTGTGCAGGCCTTGAGTATTGAATTAAATAAAGAATTAAAGCTTAATGAAGCCCATATCCAAGCCCAAGTCCAAGCCCAGGTGCAAAAGTGCAATTACAAGAAGTCAAAAGTGCAAATACAAATTGTGAAAATTGTAAATACTACAAAGAGGGAAAGGATAGAATTCTATTCTACCCTAAATGCTTGGTGGATGAGGATAAATAAGAGTGCAAGGATGAGATTCATTTTTGAAGGGATTTGGATTTAGGGTAACTTGATTTCTAAGTTATCTCGAAAATCCAAAATGAAGAGCCAGGATCCAGCATCCAGAAGCATATGCCCAGATGGACGGACCAGAGGAGGCCACGCGCGAAAGCGCGCGGCCAAAGATCAGACTGTTGCCGCGGAAACGCGGTCCAAGCCGCGTTTCCGCGGCAATCCTGCCTTATCCATCTACCAGTTTTCGTGGAGGATTTTATCCGGGGCTCTATCGCCTTCTGCACCTATAAATACCCCTACAGGCGCAGCAGAGGGGCATCCAGAGAAGATTAGGTTTTTTCTTTAGCTTTTTCTTAAAATTCTGCACGTTGTAATTTCGTTTTTAATGCTTTGTGAAGAAGAAGGAGCTTGTATTTGGAGACGTACTTTCGAATAAAGGTTATTTTCTGTTGCATATCTAATTCTTGTCAATTTTTATTTCTTTTCTCTGTGTTTATTTGCTTCGGTTTTCATCTGCGATCTCTTGTTTTCTTTCTTCTTCTTTTCGTCTAATTAAAAATAAAAAATATATAAAAAATAATTATTAAAAAAATGATGTCTAACTAATTCTTTGTGTGGTTTGCTGATCACTTAAGCAACCCTAGGGCAAGTTAGGATTTGAATCGATAGATGACCATTCTTTAGAAACCTAGGTTTAATGATTATTGTTCTTGAAGATTAAACTGATAATTAGATTTCTTAATCTAGGTTGCACATTTAAAAGACTTCTCATGACTTCATACTTAAGAACTAGGACAGCCTAAATTTAAGATTAATCTTTTCTTAAGCTGTACTTAGATGTTAGGATGAAACATTGTTTAGTTTTTAATAATGTAACTTAGTTAGAATCTTGTATCGTCTTTTCTTACTTGAATCATTCTTAATAACCTATGATGAATCACATATATCTCAAGATGAAATTCAACATCCAAGACTTGCATGATGGGTTGTGGTAGTAGATCAGTAGAACCATACTTCTTTATTCATATACACTTCAAATCTAATCCTTTCTCTGTTTTATTCAAAGCATACAGAGGAATCGGCCGAAAAGCTTGCATCGCATCCTTCCCTGAGGATCAGACCCGCTTTGGCCCTTGCTACAGCGGATAGCATTGAGACTAAGAACTCTACAACTCATTCTTATTATTTACAAAGTCTTAAATCTCAATCAAAATTTTGGCGCCGTTGCCGGGAAGGAACGACACGATTTCTCAAACTAATTATTTTTTATTCTTTCTGTTTGCAGATACAGAGAACAGGAAAACAAAGCAGCAGCGAGGACACATAGCAACTCTGTGCCTCTGCCCTCGAAGGCAGAGCATCAGAGCCTACTTCAGAGCCGCGGGTCCGCGGCAAAAGCCGCGTTTCCGCGGCCTGAGTAGTTGACTACTCATCTGATTTTCTGCAGGTTGCTCAGAATTGCAAAAAAACTGCTTACTGCTGTGATATATTTTCTCTGTGATCACTCTGCAACTGCTAATTAATAACATTAACCCATTTGTTGATAATAAAAAAAAAATTTAGACTCTTGCATTTAGGGCACGTGTCTATTTTAATTTTTAATTCTGTTGAAGAGTGCTGGGGACAAGGTACGTCTGCATTGCATATAGATTAGGAAACACTCTTGGCTGTTTACTGCTTTTTGAGTGATTACTTTTCTACTGCTTTACACGTACACAAAAATATCTTAAGGGCATAACCCATAAACAAGATAAGGTGGGGATTTCATCACCCTCCCTTGGCCCACAAATCATATCCGTCACACTCACAACCCTAACCTTAAGTAAAATTTGACTAGACGTTGGCCCTAGGTTAACTCGGACTCAATAGGAGATTGACTGAAGGAGGAAAATTGTTCGAAATTAACTCTTGTCAAATCGGTGTCTAGGCAGGGGATTGAGGGCCGAAAGCCCGAAGAACGGTGGTTATTTAATTAAGGAACGTCTTTGACGGAAAACCTCCCACGGTCTTGCCACCTACCTGGCCGATTAGCTTGTGGTTAACGTCGATAATAGACCTCCTAAGGACAGTCTAAAGTTAGGAGTCGTCTAGGTCAAGGATAACTCTAGAATAGGATTTTTTGTTTGTTTTTCTTTTTTTTGGTTGATTGGGTGAACTTGTTTGCTAATTGTGCATGCCCGCTTGGTCGAGAGACCCACTTACATCCAGGCTAACTAGAACTAGTTCACCACCCGAGCAAAAGCCCGACTCACACATGGCACAACCACAGTCACTCCAAGATAGGTTCTATCCTATTAGAACCTCTCTTCCTTCTTGCATCAAGCTTACTATTGAAGGTGTTGACCCATTTGAACTCAAGCCACAATACATCAACACCCTTCCCAAATTTTATGGACTTGAATCCGAGGATGCATACTTCTTCATAAGGGAATTTGAAGAAGTATGTCTCATGATGAATATACCTAAGTTAGGAAAAGATGCCATCAAACTTAGGTTTGTCCCCTTTGCTTTGAAGGATTTAGCAAAGAAATGGCTCTACAGTCTAGAGGCCGGTTCAATATCTTCTTGGGATAATTTCATTAAGGCCTTCTTAAGAAATTTTATCCCGTTCACAAGACTGCACTGATTAGGAAGAACATCCTACAGTTTAAGCAAACAGCCAATGAACCTTTTTGGAAATACTTCGAACGTTTTAAGGACCTCCTTGCCCAATGCCCTCACCATGGGATAGAGAAATGGCGACTTTGCCAAGTTCTATATGATGGATTAGATTATCCTACTAAAACGCTGTTAGAATCCATGTGCCAAGGAGGATTTCTGCAAAGAACGAAGATGAAGGATGGTTATTATATGAAGAATTAGCTGATAATACCATCCAATAGGAACCTACTCCGGAAAAATTTAGGACTAATGACCCTACTTCTTCTAAAGGAGGTATCCATTCCATTGAGGCCAACGTAGCAACCGATGCTAAGTTAGCTGCTGTTATGCGAAGACTAGAGGCTCTTGAAACTAAAGAGCCAGTCTCTGTGAACCAAGTCAGCCCAACATCTTCGGCGGGCTGTACTTACTGTCAAGATATGAACCATGTGTTCGAGGAATGTCCTGTCTTCATCGCGCATCAAAACTTGCCCGAACATATGAGTGCGGCCTTCACAAGGCCCGCCAACAATCCTTATTCACCCACCTACAATCCTGGTTGGAGAAATCATCCCAATTTTTCGTGGGGCCCAAGCAACAATGATCAAATTAGGCCCAAATTCTCCAACAATTTCCAAAATCCGCCCTATCAACAAAATTTCCCTAGTCAAAATCCTTCACCGTCTTTCCAAAATTCACAAATGGAGACAAGACTTTCAAATTTGGAAAGAAAGATGGACACTCTAGTTAAAAGCCACGACACGCTGGCTCAAGTCTTAACTAGGATAGAGATCCAATTGAACAACAAGAGAGACAGAGGGGTACCCTACGAGTCAACCATTGCCAAATCCTAGGAATGCTAGGCCAGCCAATGAGGCTCAAGACCCAAACCAGTGTCACATGATTCATACACTCAGATCGGGAAAACAAGTTGATAATCAAGTATCCATGCCACAGGATCCATCTCAGTCATCCATTCCATCTAGCTCCACTCCTTCTCCACCCAGCTCCAATGAAACTGAAGTTGAAAAGTCAGCAGGACAGGTGCACCAGCCTATAGCTCCATTTCCAAATAGGCTTAGAAGCAACAACAATGCACATATGGAGAAATTATTAGAGGTGTTCAATCAAGTTAGGCTCAACATCCCACTTCTTGATGCAATCCAACAGGTCCCTAGTTATGCCAAATTCCTTAAGGACATGTGCACCAAGAAAGAAAGACTAATGTGCCTAAGAAGGTTTTTCTAACCACTAACATTAGTGAGCTATTGTCCAACCAGATCCCTATTAAGTATAAGGACCCTGGTTGCCCCACCATCTCTTGCACCATAGGTCGAGCCGAAATCAAGCGAGCACTCCTCGATTTAGGAGCTAGCATCAATTTGCTCCCTTTCTCCGTATATCAACAACTTGGATTAGGTGAACTCAACCCGACCCAAGTTACTATTCAGTTGGCTGACCGCTCAATCAAAGTTCCTAAGGGAGAGATCAATGACGTTCTCATACGGGTGGGAGAATTCATTTACCCAGTCGATTTCATTGTCTTAGAGACACAACCTGTGTCTAATCCTAGGTCCCAAACTCCCGTCATCTTAGGAAGACCGTTCCTAGCAACCGCAAATGCAATCATAAATTGTAGAAACGGATCCATGAGACTGACTTTTGGGGATATGACCAAGGAAGTCAATGTTTTCAACCTAGGTAAGCATCCCTACGATGTGACCGACCAACCCTTTGAGGTTAACTTCATTGAAAACATGACGAGTGAGCACAATGAGGAGATCACACTAGAGTCAGAGGAAGAGGAAGACTTAGAAGCAAGTGATCTTAGCCTTGATGAGATCGAATGGGAATCAAATCTGAGTTCTATAGAGATGGGAGATTCTAGCTTAACTCCTCCACCCATCGAGCCACCTCCTTCTTTGGACTTAAAAGCCTTGCCTAAACATCTTAAGTACGCCTACCTAGGTGAACAAGAGACGTTACCGGTCATAGTTGCATCTAATTTGACTAATAGGCAAGAGGAAGACCTACTGGCAACCCTTAGGAGACATAGGGAAGCCATTGGTTGGACTATGGCAGATATCAAGGGACTGAGCCCTACGATAGTCCAGCATCGTATCCATCTAGAGGAAGGGGTTAGACCGAAGAGGGATCCACAGCGTAGGCTAAACCCACTCATGCAGGAGGCTGTACACGCCGAAATAGTGAAACTATTAGATAATGGGATCATTTATCCTATTTCCGATAGCGAATGGGTTAGCCCAATGCATGTGGTCCCTAAGAAGTCTAGCTTTACTGTGGTAGAGAATGACAAGCATGAGTTAGTGCAAACACGATTGCCTACCAAGGTTAGAGTATGCATAGACTACCGCAAGTTGAACGCCGCCACTAGAAAAGATCATTTTCCCCTCCCATTTATCGACCAAATGCTGGAAAGATTAGCCGGTCATGAGTATTACTGTTTCTTGGACGGTTATTCAGGGTATAACCAAATCCCTATAGCCCCGGAGGACCAAGAAAAGACAACGTTCACGTGCCCATTTGGGACATTTGCCTACCGTCGAATGCCTTTCGGCCTATGTAATGCCCCCGCCACATTCCAATGTTGTATGTTAAGCCTGTTTTCTGATATGGTCGAGCGCTTTTTAGAGATTTTCATGGACGACTTCTCCGTCTATGAAAATTCATTTGACCATTGTCTCCATCACTTGGAGCTAGTACTGAGTAGATGCACCGAAAAGAACTTGACCCTCAATTGGGAAAAGTGCCACTTCATGGTGCAGTATGGGATTGTCCTAGGTCATGAGATATCTAGGGAAGGGATAAAAGTGGACAAGGCTAAGGTGGATATCATAGACAAACTTCCAATTCCACGATGTGTGAAGGACATTCGGTCTTTCTTAGGACACGCTGGGTTTTATCGTAGGTTCATTAAGGATTTTAGCAAAATTGCTAGACCCCTTACAAACCTTCTACCTAAAGACGTGCCCTTCATATTTGACGATAGGTGCAATAGTGCGTGGGAAAAGTTGAAAGTGGAACTTATTTTTGCACCTATCATCTCACCTCCGGACTGGTCCAAACCTTTTGAGATCATGTGCGATGCCTCAGATTTTGCGATAGGTGCTGTCTTAGGATAGCGTAAGGATAGCAAGCAGCACGTGATATATTATTCGAGTAGGACGCTCAATGACGCCCAAATGAACTATACTACAACTGAGAAGGAATTCTTGGCAGTAGTGTTCGCTTTGGAGAAATTCCGCCCATACCTACTAGGGACCAAGACCACGATTTTCACCGACTATTCTGCACTTCGATACCTTATGCTAAAAAAGGATGCGAAGGCCCGACTCATTCGTTGGATCCTCCTCCTTCAAGAATTTGATCTCGAAATTCAAGATAAAAAAGGTGTTGAAAATGTTGTCGCAGACCATCTCTCTCGCGTGCCTAATGCACCCTCCGACGAACCGCCCATCAATGACAATTTTCCCGATGAACAACTTCTAGCCATCTCTAAGGAACCATGGTTTGCTGACATAGTAAATTACTTAGTCACAAACCAAACACCACCTAATTGGTCAAAACAGGATAGATACCGGTTCTTGTCTCAAGTCCGGTATTACATATGGGAAGATCCATACTTTTTCAAATATTGTAGGACCAAATTATTAGGAGATGTGTCCCCGATGAGGAGACTAGAAGCATTCTAACCTTTTGTCATGAGTTCGCTTGCGGTGGACACTTTGGTCCCCGCAAAACTGCCGAAAAGATTCTGCAAAGTGGCTTTTATTGGCCAACTGTGTTCAAAGACGCATTCGAGTATTGCAAAAGTTGCACAAGATGTCAAATGATAGGAAGAATTTCCAAACGAAATATGATGCCCCTAAATCTAATTCTAGAAGTAGAACTTTTCGATGTCTGGGGCATTGATTTTATGGGACCCTTCCCTAATTCGTTTGGGCACCAATACATCTTGTTGGCCGTAGACTATGTATCAAAATGGGTTGAAGCCGTTCCTTGCAAGACAAATGACAACAAAGTTGTTGTCAAATTCTTGAAAGAAAATATCATCTCGCGCTTTGGAACCCCTCGTGCCATTATTAGTGACAATGGTACGCATTTTTGCAATAGAACTTTTGAGGCTCTTATGTGAAAATACGCCATAACTCACAAGTTGTCTACGCCCTACCATCCTCAAACTAGCGGACAGGTAGAAGTTTCCAATAGGCAAGTCACGCTCATCTTGGAGAAAACTGTGAATCAGAATAGGAAGGACTGGTCCACCAAACTGGTGGATGCCCTATGGGCATATAGGACTGCCTTTAAGACGATTCTAGGAATGTCTCCCTACAGACTAGTCTTTGGAAAGGCTTGCCACCTTCCTGTTGAGCTAGAGCACCGGGCCCTATGGGCAATTAAGCAGCTAAATTTTGATCTAGAAAAGGCCGGTGAGCTTCGGAAATTGCAAATTTCTGAACTAGAGGAATTAAGGAATGAAGCATACGACAATGCGAAGATTGCGAAGGATAGAGTTAAGGTTTTTCATGACAAGTTCATCACTAGAAAAACGTTTGTCCAAGGACAAAAAGTTTTACTCTATAACTCTAGACTTCATCTCTTTCCTGGCAAGTTGAAGTCAAGATGGACAGGGCCCTTCATTGTTAAGACTGTGTTTCCACACGGAGCCATAGAGATCTACGACCCAAAAATGGCAATGCATTCAAGGTAAATGGTCAACGTCTTAAAATCTTTTTGGAGTCAGTACCGGAAGTAAATGCAGCCATGGGTCTTTTTGACCCACTGTATCGGTAACTATATCTTTCTGCCAGTTCAGCATCCATGCATTTCATTCATACATTAGGGACAATGCATGAAACAAGTGTGGGGGAAGGGTATGTAATATATGGTATGTAATATATGTAATATATGGTATGATATATGTATATATATATATATAAAAAATATAAAATAAAATAGAAATATTTATTGCATAAAAAAATATTATAAAAAGGATAATACTTTGACTTATTTCTTGAAAGAAATCTAAGTTAGTTTTAAGAATTAGGAAAGTCATGATTAGGATTTCGAAAAAACTTAGTCAAAATAAATGAATTGTTTAATTTTTAGGTATAGGAGGAGAAATTGAATAAATAATTAGTGTTGATTTTACCTTAATGAAATGTGCATTCCTAGTGCATATCTAGGATTCTAAGACAAAGACCTTGTGCCTCATAAATAATATAAAAAAAAATATCACCAATTAAGCTGGATACATGTGCCTCAAGAAGCATAAGTATTCACGCCTAAAGGTGAGTTCTAAATAAAATAAAGTCCTTAGTTTTGTGGCCTAGTTCATTCGAATTTGAGTCCGCGGGGTGTTTTCTCACCTGGTGCCCTAAAGCCGACCGGTTTGGGAGCTACCGACTTTAAGTTCGCTACATGGGTGGATTAGAAAGCCTAAACTAAGAAATATTGTACATGTATTAACACATCTATTAGTCAATTAGTTAGGTATGAGGGCCTCAAGAAGCTTTGATACTTACACAAAAGAAAATTAGATGAGTTATACATGCTAACAAAAAAATTAACACATCTAATAGTCAATTAGTTAGGTATGAGGGCCTCAAGAAGCCTTGATACTTACACGAAAGAAAATTAGATGATGTTATAAAAATAATAAAGAGGCATGAGAGTCCAAGTTAAGAAATTCCTAGTAAAAATTCATAAGAATGCATATGATTTTTGGTAACGAAAAAGACTATACAAACATTCAATTTTGATCCTTACCTAAAATAAATAACAATTCACTTTATTAAGACTAAGTTTAAGAATGAATAAAAATGATAATCCTAAAACTTATAGACTACTTAGTCTCTTCAAATATAATTCGAATATTCTCCTTTTTATGGATTTGTGGGTATAATCCGCTGAAAACCCTCACGAGACAACACTCGTCCTCTAGGGTAACCTAGGGTTTAACGGCTTGTTGCACGTGCTAAGTGCAACCGTGATTCCTACGAAAGTGAGTTAGCTAGATTAGATTTCTTTTCTTTTTGATTTTTACTCGAGGACGAGCAAAAAGATAAGTGTGGGGGTGTGATTGGTAGTGAAAAATGCATAATTATCATCATATTTATCATCACATTTTCATATTTATTCATATAATCTGCACATTTACTAATATTTTGTTATTTAATGTGTGCAGGCCTTGAGTATTGAATTAAATAAAGAATTAAAGCTTAATGAAGCCCAAAAGCCCATATCCAAGCCCAAGTCCAAGCCCAGGTGCAAAAGTGTAATTACAAGAAGTCAAAAGTGCAAATACAAATTGTAAAAATTGTAAATACTACAAAGAGGGAAAGGATAGAATTCTATTCTACCCTAAATGCTTGGTGGATGAGGATAAATAAGAGTGCAAGGATGAGATTCAATTTGAAGGGATTTGGATTTAGGGTAACTTGATTTCTAAGTTATCTCAAAAATCCAAAATGAAGAGCCAGGATTCAGCATCCAGAAGCATATGCCCAGATGGACGGACCAGAGGAGGCCACGCGCGAAAGCGCGCGGCCAAAGATCAGACTGTTGCCGCGGAAACGCGGCCCAAGCCGCGTTTCCGTGGCAATCCTGCCTTATCCATCTACCAGTTTTCGTGGAGGAGTTTATCCGGGACTCTATCGCCTTCTGCACCTATAAATACCCCTGCAGGCGCAGCAGAGAGGGCATCCAGAGAAGATTAGGGTTTTTCTTTAGCTTTTTCTAAAATTCTGCACGTTGTAATTTCGTTTTTAATGCTTTGTGGAGAAGAAGGAGCTTGTATTTGGAGACGTACTTTCGAATAAAGGTTACTTTCTGTTGCATATTTAATTCTTGTCAATTTTTATTTCTTTTCTCTGTGTTTATTTGCTTCGGTTTTCATCTGCGATCTCTTGTTTTCTTTCTTCTTCTTTCGTCTAATTAAAAAAAAAAAAAATATATAAAAAATAATTATAAAAAAATGATGTCTAACTAATTCTTTGTGTGGTTTGCTGATCACTTAAGCAACCCTAGGGCAAGTTAGGATTTGAATCGATTGATGACCATTCTTTAGAAACCCTAGGTTTAATGATTATTGTTCTTGAAGATTAAACTGATAATTAGATTTCTTAATCTAGGTTGCACATTTAAAAGACTTCTCATGACTTCATACTTAAGAACTAGGACAGCCTAAATTTAAGATTAATCTTTTCTTAAGCTGTACTTAGATGTTAGGATGAAACATTGTTTAGTTTTTAATAATGTAACTTAGTTAGAATCTTGTATCGTCTTTCTTACTTGAATCATTCTTAATAACCTATGATGAATCACATATATCTCAAGATGAAATTCAACATCCAAGAGTTGCATGATGGGTTGTAGTAGTAGATCAGTAGAACCATACTTCTTTATTCATATACACTTCAAATCTAATCATTCTCTGTTTTATTCAAAGCATACAGAGGAATCGGCCGAAAAGCTTGCATCGCATCCTTCCCTGAGGATCACGACCCGCTTTGGCCCTTGCTACAGCGGATAGCATTGAGACTAAGAACTCTACAACTCATTCTTATTGTTTACAAAGTCTTAAATCTCAATCACCCCTCTAGGTGATTTACAATTGGTATCAGAGCCAAGTGCTCTTGATTTGGGTCTTACAACCTAGAGTTAAAGATCCTCATTTTAGGCTAATCACAATTTTGTACACACACCATGGACTTCATGTCACCACCTATGTTTGACATTCTTAACATCCAAATTTGAAAGATTAAGATGTCCTTGTACCTCAAAGCCCTAGGCATTCATGTTTTCTTGCCATCACTAAAAATAATTATTGTTTAAATGGCAACAATTTTGAGGCTAATGCAAAAGCCCTTCATGCTATAAAACAACCCTAAATGATGATTATTTATCTAGGGTTTCTAACATTGATTCGGCTTTTGTAGCATGAAACATCATCACCTCCCTTGGCGAAAAGGATCTATATTATGCCGGGAGCGATTCGGACGTTGGAAGCAACACCTCTAACATGTGCTATATGGTCCAAGGGGATAACCCCCTTGAGGTAACTACCGAATCTGAGGTAGAAGATAATAACATGCATATGATGAGCTTACATCTTTTTGTCAACTATTGCTTGAAAAATATGACATGCTAAGAAAAGATAATAAAAATTTGAAAAAGATTTTGATTGCATGCTTAATGAAAAGGATTCATTAGAAAATAAGGTTGCATGCATTGAAAAAGAAAAAGAAGATTTGAAAAATGAGAATATTTCCTTGATGTCCAAATTGAATGATTTATGTGAAGGAAATATGTTTTTGAAAAATAAAATTGTTTTAGTAGAAAAACAAAAAGAAGTTGTTTTTCAAGAAAACTCTTGTTAAAAAGAAAAATTGTTGAAAAAGAAAAAGTTCTAAAAAGAAAAAAAATGATTCTATTTCTCACCATGCTTTACATGCCACCATTGATGATAGTGAGATGGAATTTTTGAAAAATAAAATTGATAGTTTAAGCTCAACCTTGAGCTCTTGTGCATTTAACCACACTAGATTGGAGTCTTTGTTTTCAAAGAAACAAACTCCACATGTTCATGCACATCATTCTCATCATGCATATTCACTTTTTGCACGCCACGATCACACTCAAAAACATATGCATCCTAAGGTGTACAAGTGTACACATTGTGGCCGCAAAGGCCATTTAGCAAAATTTTGTTTTGATAAGATACATCATGTAAATTTGCTATTAAGAAAAATGTTTGAGTGCCTTACAAGACTAACCCCCAAGGACCCAAAAGAAAATGGGTACAAAACCCCCACCTTGTGTTTTTGATGTAGGTGAGGGCTCTCACACGACGTGAGAGATTTGGTGCCTTGGTGGTGGTTACACGTGGACTAGAAGGACATATTTTGATGCACCGCTATCAAGGAGTTTTGGTAGGACTACCACCATGTTTTGGAGCTTTGAAGTATAGTTCATGTGTGGTAACTATCTCTAAGACTCTTAGTATAGTTTACATGCTTATTCATTTGTAATATCATATGGCATTTTCATGTTTTATGTGTTTGTGCTTCATGTGGTAAAATCTGTTTAGATGTAGTATTTGTTAAAACTTGTATTTATACATGTACAAATAGTGAGAACAAATGATTTATATATGTTTGCACTTCATGCTCAATTGTACCCGCTATATGAACATGTATAAGCTAGTTTTGATGATTCTCTCATTTATACATGTTTTGCCAATTTTTATGTTTTACTTCATGTATATGTAATTTGTATTCACAACTAATAAATAAATGTATACCCGTGAGTCTCTTGCCTTCATGCAAATACCTTTAATAGACTCTTTTATGTTTGGGATATGTATGCATATTGTTAGTTTGAATAAATCTTACATATACCTAGAAGTTTATTTTAAATTGAAAATGAATTTCATGATTTGTTTTGATAAAATGAAATTTGTGTTTCGAGCTTCATCGATTATTTTCATGGAAAATACTAAACACATGATTTTTGTACACTCACACTTTATTTGTTTATTCATGACTTTGTTTCATGAACATATTTTGAGCTTTATCGTTTTGAGTGGCAACTCTTGTGTATTTGGTATGACTCATGAAAAACATATGATTTGATTTTATGTTTGAAGGATCTTTAACTAGTTTTTCAAAAATTATTTTAACTAGTTAATTATTCTTCATATGGGTAGTGGTTTTCACTATAAAATATTTTCAAACCCTATTTTCGAAAATCCCTTCCTATACCTTCATATGGGCGGATGGCTGGGCGAGTATGCCTTATAAGCCTTATTGAAAATCTTTTACCTTGTGCATATGAAGGGTGGTAGGTTATGAGTTATATACATGATTTACATTGTTAATTTCAATTGGTATTCAATTGATATTTTTGTATATACTCATATTTTGTTTCTATATATGTATGTCTTCAATGTTATTTGGTATTATCTTTTCCATACATATATATGCTTTGAAAAATCAAGCACATGCAAATCATATATATGCTTAATTTACAAATGCTTCACATTTTTAAAGCACAAAGTTTATGATGAAAAATAAAAATATTTGATCATTATGTTTACTATTGGTATCAATATGTTTCAACTTCAAATTTGTTAAATTTCAATGGTATCAATATGATTTACAATAATGATTATTTATAATTTGGTATCTTAAAAATTTGTTTGCTTTACAAGAGCTCTGATACCTTTAAAAATTTTGTTTAAGAAAAAATAAAAATGTTTTGATGTGTATTTCCTATATGCAAGGAGAGCTTAACATCTCTTCTACATATAGATTCATGTTGAGTGTATCTTGTATTGAGGAGCTTGACAACTCTTCATTATGTGGTACACGTGTGTAGGGGAGCTTCACATCTCCTCTTATGCATTACATATTATGCGTTATGAGAATTAGGGCTTGTCATCCCCTTTCATGTAATGTATATGTGCAGGGAAGTTAACTTAGCGTCTTCCTCTTCATGAATGCATAAAGCATATAACCTTTTGTTGATTTTACCCCTTATTGATCTCTGTTTATGACAAAAAGGGGGAGAAAAATTTTGTTTTTACTTTAACCCCTTTGTTGATGATTGACAAAAAGGGGGAGAAGTATTTGAGATGTATATGCATGTTTTCCTTACTTTATTATTAAAGTAGGAGAAGTACTTATGTTTATGCATATATGTTGTGTTTTGCAAATAGGAGAAAAAGAATTTGTTTTGTTTTATGTGTGTTAGATGTTTCTCTCCATACATTTGCATACATGTTTATGTGCTTTCATTGCATATCTATTTGCTTATTTGCTATGCATGAGTTAAGGGGGAGCTTCTTTAAAGCTTTACTTTAATCCATGCATATATAACTTCATGAGTTTTGTCATCATCAAAAAGGGGGAGATTGTTGGCCCGAAGGCCCATCACTCTAGTTTTGATGATGATCAACTCATGTAGTTATGTTACTAATGATCTTGTGTTTAATTAGTGACAGATTCATGATCAAGATCTTAGTTGGTGTGTAGCTTCAACAAAGGATTTAAAGTCAAGATTTGGAGCTAGCACGGTGTTTGGACCAAGTCTAGAAGGCTTCAAGTGAAGACTTCAAGAAGATGAAGACTTGTGTCTAGGTTTGTTTATAAGATTTTGTTTTTAGATAAAATGTAAAGGATAGAATAGTTGGTGGATTGCTCAAGTATTCTATACACACACTCTTGATATAGATGAGTTTTCATAAAAGAATTTATGTTTTGGAAAAATACATAAAAGAATTTGTTTTTAGAAAAGTTGTTTAAATATGGTTTTGGTTAAAGACTATATAAATCATGTTTAGAGTTTAAAGTCAAAAACATAGATATTTCACCATGTTTGTGTAGTGGATCATATCATACACACTATGCTTTAATAGAGTTTAAATATCTTGTTTTTGTATTTGGAAAAGTTTGAAAAAACAAGTTTTGGAAAAATCAAGTTTGGAAAAAATACCGTTTGTTTTGAACCAATTTTCCAACTTACAAAAAATAGTCCAAATCATTTGTAACATGCCTTGATTTTGTGCAAGCATGTTTGTTTATCAAAGTATATTGGTAAAACTATTTTTGTAGATTTTTTAGTATTTATGGGATTTTAATTGAGCCAAAATGACCAAGTTTTCTTTCCCTAAAATCCCTGACCTGGCTTCAGCCGGTCGACCGGGACGGTCGACCGCAGCCTGAAGTCGGTCGACCGAGTGCACAGACGTGCACGCCAGTATCTGGCAGGAGGCCGGTCGACCGACCCGGTCGACCGTCCAGAGAGCTCTGCTCTCTGGAAAGGGCCCCGGTCGACCGGCGGTCGACCGGACAGAGAGTTTACTCTCTGTATCCTAGCCACGTCGACTGGCCGGTCGACCGCTGGATCAACGGTCTGAAATATGACATTGGCCGGTCGACCGGGCGGTCGACCGCCAGTTCTGTCAGACCCCAACGGCTAGTTTTTCTAGCCCTATAAATTTGGGGGTTTGGGCATTATTTTCCCTAAGATTCTAGTGGACTTTGAGCCAGTTTTTCTACTTCATTAAAAGAGTTTTTCCACTAAATTGAGAGCTAATACTTCCAATCAACAGGGGAGTTTATTAAGAGTGTGTTAAAAGAGATTTTCTTGAGTTTTCCTCCACCATCTC
>JAVJIF010031907.1:0-239281 GCA_038442645.1 Agave tequilana | reverse complement strand
AATTTTCGATAAATTCTGGAAAATCTCAAAAAATAAATTTAGATAGAAAATGATATTATAAGATGTATCGTGAAAGCCGTTTTAAGAAATACTTATAGTTTTAAAACTAAAAATCCCGGAACCAGCTAACTGCCGACTCCGGTGGAATTTCCATAAAATCATAAAATCCCCAGAAAAAGAATGTAGGTAGAAATATGATTCTAAGTAATAATGTCTAAAGGATCATTTAGAAATTCCAAACCGTTTAAGATTAAAAATCCAGGAATCGGTCAGCGCACTGGCCGACACCGGTTTTGAAAATATTCCTTTAATTCCAGAAAAATCCAGAAAATCACATAAAATCTAGAATATTGGAAAATGATGTTTGAAACAGAAATCGGTCAAATCGGAATAGTGGAATTTGTCCAAACCGAGCAATACTCTGGGATTCGGGCCTTCGGTTCAAACCAAGGTTGACTCCGAATCCACGAATCCAAAACCAAGACAAAAAATCATGTAAGGAATTCATAATACAGAATAAATACAGAAAACAAAATCGAAAAATACGATCGAAATCTGAATACGCAACTAAGTACGTATTCCAGGAACGGGGTATTACAAAAAACATGATTCTTATGCTTTATATAAAAAAAAGAAGAAGAAAAGGAAAAAGAAATTATATATATCCTCTGATTAAGCTGGGTACTTGTGCCTCATAAAGCATAAATATTCACGCCTAAAAGGGGTACATTTTATAAATAAAATCTTTAGTTTTGTGGTCTTGTTACTCTAGTGCTAAAGTCCTTAGGGTGTTTTCTCACCCAATGCCCTAAGACTGTATGGTTTGGGTGTCACTGACTAAAATCTCGTTACATTAAGGTGGCAGACGGGTCGCGACCCGTCAGACCCGACCCGACCTGACCCATAGTTACCGGGTCTAGGTTTAGGCTAATCGAATTTAGGTCGTAATCTGGTCAACCCGTCTGACCCCATTATTAAATGGGTCGGGTCGACCCGAACCTGCCAAACCCACTTGACCCGCCAGACCGATTATTCTCTCTTCTCCTCAGCCTCCTCCCTCGATCTTCTCTTTGCCGCCCCCCTCCCTTCGCCTAAAATAAATTGTCAAAAAAATATACATGAGCCCAGTTTCGAACCCGCGACCTTTAATGTGTGAGTTTAGTGCGATCACCAACTATATACCTAATAATTGATATATGGTGTAAAGAAATTGTATTTAAGGCTAATAATTGGGTCAAATGGGTCGGGATAACCTGACTGAGTCTGGGTCGGGTCTAGGTCTGAATTTTTTGCCTGTATAATAATCGGGTCGAGTCTACCTGACCCGATTATTATAGGGGTCGAGTAGTAATCGGGTCAGGTCGACCTGACCTGACCCAATTGCCACCCTTACGTTACATGGTGCAGATTAGAAAGCCTAATAGAACTAAGAAATATTACAACAAAAATATAAAATAAATAAGACATAAGAGTTAAAATTAAAGAACCCTAATCAAAATTTCACGGCCAGGTGCATATGACTTGGGATAAAGTAATCGACTAGATGAGAAATATAATTTGACTCCTTATTTTGATTGATAACACATTTTTGAATAGAGACAAAGTTTAGGAATGAAAATTTGATTTCCTATAACTTATAGGTAATTGAACTCTTACAATAATACCTCAAATATTTTCTCTCTTTTCAAAATGCTTTTTGAAAATACGAATACTTTTCTCTTTCTTTATGTATTTTGTTGGTGTAATCCTCTTAAAAATCTTATGAGATAAAACTCGTCCTCTAGAGATAATGTAGAAGTTTAATGGCTTATTGCACATGCTCAGTGCAATCGATTGACCTGCGAAAGTGTCCAAGTAATTTCTTAGGATTAGTTTTTGATGTTTTGCTCGAGGGCGAGTAAAGATAAGTGTGGGGGTGTGATTGGTCACCTATATTGCATATATAATGTCACATTCCCATAAATTATTATCTAATATATCATGTATTTAGTCTTATATTTTTCTTTATAAAATGCAGGCTCATTACTAATGGAGGAGAAAGAAATTGTGCCTAAAAGCCTGCTTTAATTCTGAGTTAAATCTAAATTAAAGAAGGGAAAATATTCAGGAGGATAAAGATGATCTCAGCTGAAGATCATTGAAAATCAAGAAAGATAAAATCAGTTGAAAAATCAGTTTAAATAGATCTTCACAAATTAGTTGGTTAAAGCCAAAAATCAAAGGAGGTTTCATTAAATCCAGGACCAAATCTGAAAATGCAGTAAGAGATAAAAGAAGATCACAAAACCAGTGATCTACACACCCGGGTGTGGACCGTGTTTCAGCGGCTATCTCTTGGAGATAAGGGAGTATTTTTTGCCCTTATCTCCTCACTCCTCTCCCCTCTGGGATTTTTTTCCCTATAAAAAAGCAAGAAGTTTACTGAAGAAGGACCGAAGACTAGTTTAAATTTTTTTCTCTTTATTTTTAGATTTAGGATTATTGTTAGATAGTTAATGAGAATTGTATCTCAATTTTTAATTATAGTTCAGTCCGAGACAAGTGAGAGTGAAAGAGTGATTGTAATATGAAGTTGAAGTGACATCAATAAAGAATCAAGTCTTCTCTTCCTTCTCCACTTCATGGTATATTTCATTCCATTTACATGTCTTGTTTCACATCAATTATGAGTAACTAAATTTATTTTTCTCTGGCTCACATCATTTCTCTTCGATCCCTCTTGTTTTGAATGATATTTGTGCAAAGAACCCAAGGAATCATATGAATGCCTTAAACTAAGCCTTGCTTCTTTGCAAGTATTCTTGAAGGCACATGAGGATGGGTTTAAATTTTTAAAACTTTCATTTTTAAAATATCACTTGAACTTATTTTTATTTCATACTTGAAAGATAACTTGATGATTTAACATTTAGTTCAAGATGCATTCTTAAAAAAGGAGTTAACTTTTCCAAACAATCTTATTTGCCTTACTTAATACTTTCGAAATTCAAGCTTAAATTTTTTACCTATGATCAAGTTAGGCACTGAGATTTTCAAGAGAAGAATATATCGTTGAGTAGTAAGATAGTGAGTCTGGATCTTTTTTCATATACTAAAACAAACAACCAATCACTTCAAGCCTTTTAAAGATCATTTTTTCTAAAACCTTTTCCAAGTTTTAAGTTTTCTTTTAATCATCTCTTTACTCTCCACTTTCTTTTCAACAAAAAAAATACCAACACCAACCTTTGCTTTTGAAATAATACATCAAAATGCTTTTATCGCATTTCTCCTCGTGGACATGAGCTGTTAGTCCAGAGCTACACGGTAATTCTTACTGCTTTTCTTGCAATCAGGTGGCCGTAGGAGGGAGGCAAGGTAAGAAGTCGACCATAGACTTGGAGGAGGGTGGCCATGGGAGGGGAGAGAGGAGGGCGTGGGCTAAGGGGCGAGTCCGACGACGGCGGGGGAGGGGGCAGATCTGACGCGATGAGCCCCCATCTAATGGGTGCCTTGATCATTTCATGAAAGAAGGTAGATAGAAGATTTTTTGAAAATTTTTAGTAGTGTCTTAATCAATTCGGTGGGTGTATAACTCAAAAGCCGAGCTGGGGGGTTTGGAAGGATAGGCTTCGGACTGGTCTACCGCTGATCTACAACGTTACTGCTGCGTCACTCTGATCAACAAGAAGTCCACCTCGGTCCAAGCTCCAAGATCTAAACATGCAGGTCCAAGGGGGTCAGTACTCCCTAACGAGTGGTGTGATGAATGCCAAGTGGCGTGTAGGGACAAGCACACGTATATTGATAAATCTGAATCAAAAGCATGCACTGCAAATCGTGTCGTGAACATGCATACCTGAATATGAATGAGGCATCAAATGATGAGGTGTACAGAAGCGACAAAACCAGTTGTACGGGCTCATTAGATGGATTCATGACCTCGAGGGGATAATCCAAGTAAGGAAACCCTCATCTATATACCATATACCTCATACCTCCATCGACTGAGTACGCACAGCCTGAGCTGCCCAAAATAACAACTAAAGAGAACAGTATGAATCATTAGGGAGCAGTAATTATAGGTAGCTAAAGAATCCGTATAAAATCAAGAATAAGCAAGTCAGAAGATTAGGCACAGTAATACAAGTGTAGTATCAAGCAAGAAACATGCTATGTCTAATATGGTAACAGTAGCCACAGTAATACAAGTGTAATATCAGGCAAGAGACAAGCAAACTTAACTTAGTTTTTCTATTTTCTTTTCTTTCTCAAAGACGAAGAACTTCTTAAACTGATTGTTAGCAAACTTAAAAAGAATATTTAACACTTTCATCGCAGTCCTTCCTTGTGGATCACGACCCGCATAGCCACTTGTTATAGCAGCAGTATTGAGGAACCCAAGTCATTTCATTCTATAATTTCTAAACTTTGTTTTTTTGTTCAGGTTTCACCTCAATCACCAAGCATAATTGTCGTAACCACATAATCTGCACGTCTTGATTTGTTGTAATGACCGTGATAATTGATACTTGGTTGTTGGATTACATGCAGAGAAATTCGCTTATGTCCATAACTATCCAAGTTGGATGGTGTGATACATTATGAACATGGGAGAAGACCTGGTTGCGTAATAGTCGATGGAGATCAGAAATGATCAGTTAACATGGTGTAATTGAAGGCGGAGGTCATGCATAATCTGTTGCCATAGTTATTTTGTACGAAGTTGAAGTCTTTGGAATGGAGAACTTTAGGATAGCTGAGAGCATTAGAGCTTAGGGATGAAAGCGTCATCGAGGAGAAGAGCGGCTTCGAGAATGTCTTCAAAGTGATGGAGATTCCTGATTGCTAGGACATGTGTCATTATCTCGTGAGGGTCAAATTTTGATCCTACACCAATGTTCCTTAATTAAGTAACACCTGGCAGATCACTTTTCTAGGCAAAAATTAAACTAGTATTTTAGCGGAATGATTCATCTTTCAATTTCTTTGTCCTATTAAGTTTCAGATCCTAAGAAGTCAATATCTAATACAATTACATTTTAGTTTAGAGGATGGGTTGTATCATTGTCATAGAATATTCCTAAGTTGGTTAACTAATATTCTATTTGGTTAATATTTGAGTGATCTAAACTACCCATAATTTTTAAAATGCTAGATGCGTATTCAATAGTTTGTTAACATGAAAATTTTAAGAAAACAGATTTGAGTTGGTCGATTTTAGATTAGGGTATATAAAATAAATGTGTAGGGGCCTTACTTAGTTCCAATTTATAGATAAAATCTAGAAAAGTTTAACATCAAAGGAAAAGCCATAACCATGTTTAACAAAATATAAAAATAAGAATATAGTGTTGGGAAAATGAAGAATTAAACAATGAATCTTTAAGCTGAATTAAGGCAAGATCCGTTGATAGAATCAATCGGATAATGGTTGGAGTATGTTCCCTTCCATTGGGGATGAATGTGGCATATTTACGTGTTCATTCCGTTTTAGAATGAATGAGATATTCAAATCTAAAATTTGCAAAGCTAAAGGAACTAAAGATAGCTAAAAGCATTTAATCCCACATTGGACATGGGGTGAAAGTTTGAAGTGTTTAAATAGAGAAAAAGGGAATAAAGGGTGTGCCCTTTGGGTACTTGGAGTTTTCACGCGTGATTGGGGGAAACCGTGCCCGCGCGCACCGCCGTTGCCCGCCAGTCCGACGCCGGAGCTCGGGCCTGGGCCTGGGTCGGGCGTAGGCGTAGGCGTGGGCTCGGATCCAACCCGGCCTAGTTCTTTTTTAACCGGGCCACACGGGTTTGGAGCGAGACCCGCTCCTCTACACGTGATGCGCTACAACAGCTGGAAGGAATTGCTGCAATCGTTCCTGTCTGCTGGAACGAACAGTTGCAATGGTTCAGACAGAACCGTTGCAACAGTTCAGACTCCAAATGACATATTTGGCCCTCCAAATAGTTCCCAGAAGCGCTATAAATAACGCTCCTCTCCGTGGATTCCAAACGCACATGAAGCAGAGAACAACAGAGATTCTCTACTCTCCTCCCCCTCTAATTCAGAATTCGGATTTTTGGAATAAAAATATGAAAAAGGGATTCGTTCTGAAAGAAAGGGTTCAGAAAATTCAACAAATTCTTAAATAGAATTTTTGTTTGAATCTGGGACTTCCTACGAAGAATATTCCTCTCAATTCCTCCTTTCTCCATTCTCTATAGTGAATAAATCTCCAAAGAGTTAAGGCAAATATTCTTCCTAAAAATTGTCTTCGTCTTACTGCATTGAAATCCTGTGAAGGTACTGATTAACTATGGTTTTGACCGTACGTGTTTGGTAGTGCTATCCAAATGCCGTAAAAAGTGTTGTATCTTGAGAGACCAGCGTCCAGTAACTCGTTAGCACCAAAGGGGAGGATGTAATTGTCTTAAAGAGCTTCACTACATACGTACCTCACTCCAATTATTGCATAAGTGAACTAGGGGCTATACTGAAATATTTATGCTTATAAATATTCCTATATATTAAGACTGACTAATACTAGTCTAATTGGTGTTCAACCAAGGAAGATAATTGAAATGTGATTATGTAATTAAAGAACGTTCTACTGAACAGAAAACCTCCCACCTGATATTCACTGATATGGCCAATTAGATCGGTGACATTGATTAGTTGTCAGATTTATTCCTACATATAACAATCTTAAGACAATTATATTCTTGAAGTTACTTCTGTTCTACTTGAAATTACAGAAGATGCCTGAGACTAATCAAGACAGTATCAATAAGACACCAAACATGCAAATTCAGACATTGGTGCATGTTCCACTTCCTAACCCGAAGTCGGAGAAGCAAGAAAATTTGATTGCACTAAATTCAAGAGGTGGTAATAAAAGATGCTCTTCTACTTGACCACTCTGTATTTGGCCAAATTCCTGCAAGAGGATCAACAGGAACCCAGAACTGATCGAGACTCAATTCTTGCAGTTGATGCATGGACGCAAGGTGACTTCCTTTGTCAAAACTATATCTTAAACGGACTAGATGACTCTCTTTACAACGTCTACAGTCTTATCACAATGGCAAAAACGTTATGGGCAAGTCTTGATAAGAAGTACAAGACTGAAGATGTCAATACCAAGAAGTTCATTGTGGGACAATTTCTAGAGTATGAAATGGTAGACAGCAAGACTGTGATCAGGCAGGTGCAAGAATTCTGACTTATCTTGCACGAGATAGGGGCCGAAGGTATGTTTCTACCTGAAACTTTTCAGGTTGCTACTATCGTAGAGAACTTTCACCTGCGTGGAGAGATTTCAAGAACTACTTGAAGCACAATTGTAAGGAGTTAAAGTAGGAAGATCTCATTGTGAGGCTTCAGATTGAAGAGGACAGTTGTAAGTCTGAGAAAAGGAGCAACAAGAACTCCTATGAATCCAAGGACAATGTGATTGAAGACTCAAAGGGGAAAGCTGTAAACTATCTAAAAATTACTGAAGACAAGTCATCAGATAATAGGGTCCATGCTTCATACGCGAGACTAATCAAACCTACTTGTGCTGAACCAAAACGCAGGTCTCGAAGCTCGCGTCTCAACGCCACTGCAATGCCAAGACGAAGAAATCAAAGCCAGTGTCTCAGCACCACTTTAGTACTCAGACACAAAACTTGAAGCCCGTGTCTCACACGCGAAGCGCGACACAGAGTTTGAAACTCGCATTTCAACACCACCACGGTGCCTAAATATGAAACTCAAGACGCGCGTCTCAGACGTGAAGCTTGACACAGAGTTTGAATCTCGCGTTTCAACACCACCGCGGCACCCAAACGCGAAGCTCAAGACCCGCGTCCAGCATTACCTCAATGGCTAAACGCAGAGCTCAAGCCCACATTCTAACTGAAGAGGAGCCATGTATCTCAGTTATAACTGTTGGTCCAAAGGCCCATCACTCTAGTTTTGATGATGATTAACTCATGTAGATATAGTTTACTAATGATCTTGTGTTTATATAGTTTCAGTTATTAATTAAGATATTAGTAGGTATCTAGTTTCAACAAAAGAGTTTTGGAGCTAACACATATAGATTCAAGAGCTCACGTGTCAAGATCGCATCTAGCACTCGGTTGGAGTTAAGCTCTTTGGATCGTGTTTGGATCGAGTCGACTTAGAGAAGGAGTTCTACGAGAAGACTTCGGTTTGTGTTTAGTTTAGTTTGTTAAAGAGTAGAATATATTTCTGAAACTCAAGTTCTCACACACACACACACACACACACACACACACACACACAAGTTCAATATGTTTGGTTTTCGGTTTAATTGACTTTGGATTTTAAGTATACATATATCGGGTTTTAGATTTTAACCAGTTTTAGTTCTGCTGATCTACTCTTTTACATTTCTTATCATAGCTTTTTATTCTTATATTTAAATAACATGATTTATATTGAATTTCAAAGATAACTTTTAGGGCTAAATTTTTTATTCAATAATCAATTTCTGATTCAAACTTTAAAGTTGTCAAATATTGGGTTGAAGTCTGTTATTGTTCTGAAAATAGTTTACAATTTCTAATTTGATACCTTTTCAGTATTTTATTGATAACTTTCTATTCTAAAATAATATTAAGTTGATTTAAGTTGCATTAAAAAGAATACTTAAAGCTTTACGAATAAGTACTATGTACTTATTTTTGAATTCTAACATTTTCAACCAGTAAACTGTGCTCAAAGTTGACCAACAGTCTGCTAGATTGGCAGAATGGCTAATTTTTCTAGAGGTTGATTTTTAACATGTTTTTAAAACGTGTTTTGTTGAATTTTAAGAGTCAATTTATTCCTTTTAAACCTGATAAAACTATTCTAAATTTGTTTTTCTAAAACCTATATAAGGGATCATTAGAGTTGAGTTTATAACAACAACAATAATTCTATTTGAAAATCAAGTTTTGGGTTGCAAGAGAGAGTTTTCAAGTTTCAATTTTGTGTTTTTATTTTCAAAAATCTACTTCAAGTTTTTGGTTCTCAAAATCTCTCTTCTGATTTTACTCTCACTTACTTGAGCTTCAAATTTATATTTTATTCTATAGAATTTTGTAAGAGTTTTTCAAGAGAGAGTTTGTGGTCGTTTGATCACCCAGATATTGTTCCATTGTTTTACGCTACCTCTGAACTAGAGGAGTGTATTGGAGAGTTGTGTACTTAGTGCGGTTGTAATCCTTTGGTGGAAGGCTCTATAGTGGATTGAGAAATCCTTCACGGTGGTGAAGGCGGGGACGTAGAGCAGTGGCTCGAACCTCGAAACAAATCTTCTTGTTTGCGATTTCTTTCTTGTCTCTACTTATTTGTTTTTTTATTCATTCATTATTGTCAATCTATACTCATTACTGTAGGCTGTCTAAAATGACTAACATACCAGCCATTAAGGAAGCAGAGTCTCAAGCTCTAGACGCGAGGAAATCGATGCTCGCGTCTCAGCATTAAGACGCGTGGCTCTACACCCGCGTCTCAACGTTCAGACGCGTCGGCCCGAAGCCCGCGTCTCAGCATCAAGACGCGTCGGCCCGAAGCCCGCGTCTCAGCATCAAGGCGCGTCGGCCCGACGCCCGCGCCTCAGCATCCAGACGTGAAGGCCCGAAGCCCGCGTCTCAAACTTCAAGGCGCGTTTGGCTCGACGCCCGCGTCTCAAACTTCAAGGCGCGTTTGGCCCAACGCCCGCGTCTCAGTTGCAACTGCCCTGATTGCGGGGCCAGTCACCGCGCATGTAGCGGGTAGTGGCCCCTCATTCGGGAGCGTTTTCAGGAGGCACCTTCACCCCCTGAGACCCCTATAAATAGCCTTGTTTGCTATGAAGAGGGGATCGGAGTTTTGATAAGGGAGAGAGCTTTGAGAAGATCGAAGCTTGGAAAGGTCGAGAATTAAGAAGGTCAAGGCATCATCAAAATCGATCGAATACAGGCAAGAGGATCATCAAGAGGGAAGCACGACTCTTCAGCGAGCTTACTGAGTACTAGCCGCTCTTCGCCTACCTCCTCTTTGAGAGTTTTGGTAGACGGAGCTGAGTTACTCTTTCTACCGACCGAAGAGAAGACCCCCGACGGTCCAGGACGGTCATCTGGTCAACGGAGAACAAGATTCACTCTCCATCGCCACACGAAGAACCCAGCTTTAAACAAGGAAGATTCAGACATCCTCCCTCCCTTGTAACTGGAAAAGAGGGAAGAGTAGTTCTTTTGGTTGTAATCGTTTCGCTTGAATCAAGGAAATCTTTTACAGCTAAAACCACTTTCTCCGACCACCAAATTTTCCGGCCCCTACAAGAGATGGCGACTCCGCTGGGGACTACCTTCGTTACTGACGAGCGCACCGTGGTGCAAGATGACGTTCTCCGTAAGGGGAAAATGGTCGAATCACTCGTCGTCGAGTTCGACCAGGCGAAGTATGAAGAGTTCCTCTCTTCTGGCTCCAAGAGCCCAAAGACCCGCGTCTGCCGCAGGGTCTCAAGTGGACAGCCCCCTGAAGCCCAATCTGAGGCTCTGTCGGGTGCTCCTGCTGCCCACTGTGCCAAGTTTGGTTCACGCGCCGATGCCTCCCAGAAGGCCCGCGTAACCTCAGACACCTCTGCTGCGATCAACCGCGTCGCGCAGAACACACGCGCCAACGCCTCTCTGAAGGCCCGCGTGGTCCCCGGCACATCTACTGGTGCGATCGACCGTGTCGCACAGAACGCCCGCGTCAGCGTCTCTCAGGAGACCCGCGTGGCAAACACCCCTGGTTCTACAAACCAGGAAGTTGTTGGCTTCTCTCTTCCTCCACGGCGCAATCGGAATGCCGAGCGTCGACAGAGAAGACGCGCGCGTCAACACTCGGTCGGAACCGTTGGTTTTCTGACTGGGGTTGAACACAGCGTACGATCCGATGCCTTGCCCGCACCTCGTCCAGTGCGAGAGGTCCGTGTTTGGCGACCCAAACGCGAGACTCCCCAAGTTGAGCCTTCTGAAGACCAACTTGCCAAACGCCAAAGCGAAGCTTCTGCGTCTTGTCAAACGCAGGAAGCACGCTCCCATAGGCGTGGGGCCCAGCAGCCCACTCTCTCCCAAGTCTCTCTGCTCCAACGCAGCAGACAGCAACGCGAAAGTCGCGTCTCATATCAACAGAGACGCCAGACGCGCGTGACGCAGCCGCGACGCAACAGCCGCGTTTCTGAAACCTGTGTCCAGGCTGAACAGCACATGACTGTCTCCCGTCGTCGACGTTGCGAGACCAGTCTCTTTAATCCCCCTCCCACAGATTTGAGGGATTATTTGACAAGGAAAAGGAGTGCCAATCAGACCACTTCTCCATGCTGCTGTCAACAGCTCATCCAGATGCTCTCTGGATGCCATTGCGAGTCAGGCGTGCACCAGCCGTCTTTAATTAGACAGCTGACCCTGATTCCCCCGTCAGCCAAGAGAAGACGCTCCCACAGGAGGAGAACCTTCTCAGATGTTGAATACCCGGAGCTTACTGCAAACATGACTAGCAGAAGCAAGGGAAAACAACTAATGGTCAACTCAGAGGAATCTGACTCTGAACCGGAGGGGGTGTATCAACACACTCGCACCCGGACAGGGGCCATTCCCCCAATTGACTATAATGCCTTAGCCCGCGGCATTAGAATGGGTGGTTCTCACTCCGCTATAGTGGAGTCGCAGGCTTCAAACTCTTCCGTCGAGAAGGAGGCTTCCGCCTACATGGCCGACACTCCTGAGGAGACGACCAGGCGTTTAGAACAGACGCAGAAGCACCAGATGGATATAATGCCTCTCAACAGAGATCCATCGACTCCCTCAAGCATATGCTTGAGAAATTGCTTGAAGAAAGAGCGAGATCTCCTCCTAGAAGCCGAAGGGGAAAGGGAGAAAGGGAGGAAGCCCACCCTCCGAATCTTCTGACGAGACACGACGATCTACCTCGGATGTGTCCAAGCCCTCGTCGCAGGCAAGAAGCGACCAAGACCAGGAGAAGACTCATGCTAAGAGGGTGAGTCAATTGGAACGACGCCTTGAGGCCCTTGCCAATCGCAAGGACCTCCAAGAAGCAGGAGTGGTCCGGCCCTATCCGGCTGAGTGGGACTTAGTTCCATACCCTCCTAAGTTCAAGGCTCCAACCCTCCAAGCATTCGACGGGAAGGGGTCACCCAACCAGCATATCTACTACTTCAAATCCCAGACCGGGAACGTGGTATATAATGACGCCATCCTGGCGCGACTGTTCATCGACACCCTGAAAGGGTTGGCTTTGAGTGGTTTATGAAGCTCCCGGAGGGTTCTATCAAGAACTGGGGGATCTAGAGAAGCTGTTCTTGACACGCTTCTTCGAAGACGACTCCGAAGTCACAATGCCTACCCTTTTAGCTACAAAACAGCGAAAGGGAGAGTCCGTCAAGTCTTTCGTAGAAAGATTTCGGAACATGGCACTCCGATGTCCAAGCGGCATGACCCAGGCCACCCTGGTGGAAACATGTCGCCATAATCTCCAAACCTCACTCCTTGCTCAAATAGGAGTTGCTGAAAGCCGCACCTGGAAACAATTAGTCCAGCAAGGTGAACAGGCTGAGGAGATTGTCGCCCGCGTCAGAGCGGAAGAAGGCAAGCCCAGGCCAGAGAGGTCGACAAGGCGTGCACCAGACACATCCCTCCAGACGAAGCGGAAGGATAATTTGGCGACGGAGACCAAATCTCCCACCAAACCTCAAACAGGCAGGGCAAGTGGCTCTTCAAGCCAGCCACGCCCCAACAAGCAGTATTCCTTCAAGGAGGAACACGTCGATTCGCTCTTCAAGCTACTCAACAAGAGCAATCGACTGAAGCTCCCTGAAATTAGGCGCCCGGAGGAAGTCGGCAAGACCGACAATCCCACCTACTGCTTATACCACAGGATGCTCGGACATCCTACCAAAAGCTGCTACGTCTTTAAGGACATCCTTCAAGCTCTGATTGACGCGGAGGTATTAAAACTCCGACCGGAGCAGAAGAAGATGACGGCCAACATGACGTCGATTCTCCAGTTTGGGACACGACCCCCGACACCCGTGGGGGTGATCTCTGTCCCAAAAGGAGAACTGAGGGTGGTCAACACAGACCCTCATCAGCAGCGGGAGAAAGGCTTGGTACCCATCCCTACACCTCGAGGGGAAATCATGTGGGTCCACCCTGACCTCGTCGACGAGCAACAATGGACGACTGTGACCAACAGGAAGTCCAAAGGCAAAGGGAAGACTTCATCTTGCCATGTGATATGCGCTTCCTCTCGAGAAGCGGACACTGATGTTCCCTCGCTGACTGACTTAGAAGAGGAAACAATAGTCCTGGCCGCAGAGCCCAGCCAACCTACGGCGGGGACCCGTTCAGGACAGGCATACTTGAAGCAGTACGGCGAGACAGCAGCGGCTTCTCCGCAACCAGCCGTAGAACCAGCCAAGCCCTCCACGAAACCACCTGTGGAGAAACAGAAAGAAACCCGGTTTTCTCGGGCTCTTCTAAAAGGTGTAACGGAAGGATCCTCGACACCTTACAATTTTGATGTCTTGGCTCAATTAGCCAACATCCCGGCACGCATTACCTTGTATGAGCTCCTGAGGCTATCAAAGTCAACCAGAGAGGCTCTACAAGAAGCTTTGGCCAATGCTGAGGTCTTTATGACCCGCGTGCCAAGGGAGGAAGATGTAGAGGATTGCCTCCACGCCTCCCCAAATGCTCCCTGCATCACCTTCACAACAGACGACATGCAGGTTAAAGGGAAGCATGACCGACCCCTATACTTCACAGGGTATATTGGGTCATCCGAGGTGAACCGCATCCAGGTAGACCCAGGGTCTGCGCTAAGCATCATACCTCGCCGGGTTATGCAGTTTCTAGGCATTCCTACCCATCGTCTGAGCCCTACCCAGACGACTATTTACGGGTTCAATGCCAACAGCTCCCGCCCAATGGGGAAGATCAAGCTCAAATGCCAGATCGGGAGCCTCAAGTCAGAAGTGACGTGTTACGTCATTGACGCGGACACTTCCTACAACCTGTTGCTGGGACGACCATGGATTCACCGCAATTCCATCGTTCCCTCTACTCTCCACCAAGTCATGAAATACATTGACGAGAGTGGACAGGTCCGAACGTTGATTGCCGAAAGGCATCCGTTTAAAGGGGTTGAAAATTATTTCACGGACTCCCTCTTATATCAGGATCCGGAGGAGACTAATGAAACCCCACAACCAGAGGAGCCAGACTCTGGTAATGAAGCTGACATTGAGCCTGAGAAAGAAAAGTGCCTGTGGGAGTTGGAGCCCATTGTAAAGAGCACTAATAAGCTCGATGTTGATACCACCGACGATGCGGGTGGTTGGTACATTAATGAAGATTTAGACTTTGCGTATTTTCCTGTGTATGTTTCCGATTCAATACCATCGGATACCACTACCGACGTGGACGATGACCTCTGGTCGGCAATAGATGCTTTGACATCTTTGCATGTACCGGTGAAATCATCCTTCGGGACATACCAAGATAATGGTGACGCGCAAGAGTCTGTATTCATGGTTCCAGCCAGACGAAAAGGCCAAAGACCAATACTTTTTGGGCGAATCGCGTCTGAACCAATGCCCCACGAAGAATCGGAAGGTGAGGATGAATCCCCTCAGTTCGATCATTATGAACCGAGAACGCTCAAGATGATGAAGCGCATGGGGTATGATCTAACCAACAGGCCTGGGTTGAACTTCGGAAAAGGAAGAAGAACACTGCTTCGATCCTTTGTACCGAAAGGGAAAACCCCTGATTACTATCATCAGACGCGCCGGGGTTGGGCTATATATCAACTCCAGTGCCATCAGCCTCTGATTCGGAGAGACTGTCAAGTCATGACTGCTCATCAGACACGTCGTCATGGGAATCAGATGTCAGTGTCGGCAACATCTTCAAAGGGCTTTCAGTAAACATGGTTTTGACAAGCCATCTGGAGGATGAAGATGAAGAAATGATCCAATCTGATACAGATCCTTGGATCAAACATTTGAATGCTCTTTGGGACATCCGCTTTGAACAGCGTGAGCCACCCACAGAAGACGAGGTTGTTCAAGTCAACCTAGGAGATGAAGACAATCCTAAACCCATCTTCATAAGTGACGGCCTGTCACCTCCAGAGAAGAAGGATTTAATATCTCTTGTACAAGAGTATATAGATGTCTTCGCCTGGAATTATGAGGACATGCCTGGACTTGATCCTCAAGTGGCTATGCATCGCCTCAACATCAATCCGGACATGAAGCCTGTTAAACAACAGCAGCGACGGTTCCGTCCAGAGATAATGGAGGCAATCCAATCAGAAGTCAGGAAGCTTATTGACTCCGGCTTCATCCGGGAAGAACAACATCCCGACTGGGTAGCCAACATCGTCCCCGTCGCCAAGAAGAACGGGAAGATCCGGATCTGCATCGACTTCCGTGATCTAAACGAGGCCTGCCCCAAAGACGAATTCCCATTGCCAATCACAGATGTCATGATTGACAATACTTGTGGATTCGAGCGAATGTCCTTTATGGACGGGTTCTCAGGATATAATCAAATCAAGATGTATCCCGATGACGAAAAGCACACCTCCTTCAGGACACCTCTAGGGGTATATTGCTACACCGTCATGCCCTTCGGTCTGAAAAATGCGGGGGCAACCTACCAAAGGGCCATGAATGCCATTTTCCATCGGCAGATACGCAAAACGGTGGAATGTTATGTCGACGACATCGCGGTGAAAAGCCGCACTAAAGGTGATCACATAGCAGACCTGAGGGTGGTCTTCGACATCATGCGGGCTCATCAATTGAAGATGAACCCCACCAAGTCCTTCCTGGGGGTAGCCAGTGGCAAATTCCTAGGATTTGTTGTGACTTCCACAGGAATCCATTTGGATCCGGAGAAAGTCCGTGCTATCCAAGAGATGCAACCCCCCAGAAGCCTCAAGGAGCTCAGAGGATTACAAGGACGATTGGCATACATCCGCAGGTTCATATCAAACCTTTCCGGGAGATGCCAACCCTTCGCTAAGCTGATGAAGAAGGGCGTTTCGTTCATTTGGGACGACGCTTGCCAGCAAGCATTTGAGGAGATCAAGCACTACCTCACCCAACCACCAGTCCTGGCAGCTCCGGTATCCGGAAAGCCTTTCCTGGTGTACGTCCGATCAATGGATCATTCTTTGGGAGCTCTACTAGCTCAGAATGATGACCAGGGGCGAGAACAAGCAATCTACTACCTAAGTAGAACGATGATCGGAGCCGAACATCGGTATAACCCGATCGAGAAGGAATGTTTGGCACTGGTGTTCGCCATTCAGAAAATGCGACACTATCTGGTGGGCCAAACCATAAATGTCATATCCAAAGTCAACCCCCTGAGGTTACTCATGACAAAGCCTTCTTCACTAAATGGCCGGCTGGCAAAATGGGCCATATTGCTATCACAATATGAGATGCATTTTCTGCCACAAAAGGCTATTAAGGGACAAGCGGTGGCGGACTTCTTAGCTGAACACCCAGATCCCAGGGCAGCCAAACTCTACGAGGATCTCCCAGATGAGGTCGCCGAAGTCTGCCTAGCTCAGACACCGTTCGAAAGTCAAGTATGGCAACTTTTCTTCGACGGTGCATCAAGGGCAAGCCCAAAGGGACACACAGTAGCGGGGGTAGGAGTGGTACTCGTCTCCCCACAAAATTATGTGATTCCCCGAGCTATCTCGTTAACCGAGCCCTGTTCCAACAATGTGGCGGAATACAACGCTCTTTTGATTGGGATGCAATTCGCCGATGAGATTGGCGTTAAAAATCTCGAGGCATACGGTGATTCTAAACTCATCGTCAGCCAAGTTCGCGGAGAGTATGAGGTCAAGCATGAAGATCTAGTACCCTACTACAACGCGACAATCCACATGGCCGAGAGGTTTTCAAACTTCTACATCGACCATGTACCGCGCAAGCAAAATGCGCATGCAGATGCACTTGCATCCCTTGCTGCCTCCTTAGCTCTTCCAGCTGGAGCAATGGAGAAGGTATTCGTCTATAGCCACGACCTATACTGCCCAAAAAGTCCCCTCGGAGACTACTAGAGGTCAACGGGAGATCGTCGCGGTAAGGAAACACTTGAAGTGTCGACCGATCCAGAGCTTAAAGACTGGCGATTCCCCTACATTGATTTTGTCTTATACGGCATCTTGCCCGAAGACACCAGGGAGGCGGCTGCCATCCGAAGGAAAGCCTCCAAATTCTACTACAATGCGATTTCGCGAACATTGTATCGTAGATCGCATGACGGGATCCTGCTCCGGTGCCTCTCATCAAAAGAAGCCCACGAAGTGTTGAAAGAAGCCCACGATGGTACGTGTGGAGCTCATCAACCTGGCCCGAAGCTGGCAAACCGACTCCAAAGATTGGGTTACTACTGGCCCAAGATGGTTGCCGATGCTGTTGCCTATGCCAAAAGATGTCACGCCTGTCAAATACATGGCGATTTCATCCATCAAGCACCAGGATACCTCCACTCTACGACCTCTACCTGGCCGTTCGAAATGTGGGGGATGGACGTGGTTGGTCCTATCAGCCCACCATCATCAAAGGGACATCGGTTCATCCTAGCGATAACCGATTACTTCTCAAAGTGGGCCGAAGCTATCCCTTTGAAGAGGTAAAATCATCTAACGTGATCAAGTTCATGAAACATCACGTTATTTACCGGTTCGGTGTGCCTCGGCGGATTGTCCATGACAATGGACCCCAGTTCATCAGCCAGGCTTTTCAGAGATTCTGCGCCAAGTTCAGAATACAGAGTGTGTCATCAACGGATACTATCCGCCCGCTAACGGCCTCGCAGAAGCTTTCAATAAGACTATTGGCAAGCTTCTCAAGAAATTCGTCTCGAAAAGTCAACGAGACTGGGACGATAAGTTGGGCGAATGCTTATGGGCCTATCGCACGACTGTGCGAACCCCAACTAAAGCCACGCCATTTTCCTTGGTGTACGGATGCGAAGCCGTCCTTCCACTGGAAATCCAAATTCCATCTCTTCGCGTCGCCTTGACAGCGGAAATGACAACAGAGGAGAAGCATCGACAGCGACTCCAAGAATTGGAAGCCTTGGACGACAAGCGTCTGCAGGCCCAACAACAAATCGAGCTTTACCAAGCTCGTATCACCAGAGCCTTCAACAAGAAAGTCAAATCCCGAACTTTCAAGAAAGGCGACCTCGTCTTAGCCGTCCGAAGACCCATGGTCATGACGCACAAGACGAAAGGAAAATTCCAACCCAAATGGGAAGGACCGTTTGTAGTAGAGTCAGTCTACTCAAATGGATCGTATCGCCTCATAACCTCAAATGGCGATACACTCATGATGCCAATCAATGGCAAATTCCTGAAGAAATACTATCCCTAGATGGCATTCTTCCACCGATCAAGTTAAAAGTACACCTCTGATCAAACATCTGACGCCCTCGACGGCTAAGGATAGAGGAAAATGTTGGCTTTTAAGTCCAACATAAGTCCTCGACAACTCATCATGCTGAGGGGAATAGCATGGCTAGCCCAACTCAAACGGTAGTTGGTAAAGGCATGTCAAACCCGTTGACAGCTGAGGATTTGCTAAAAATCCTAAGGGACACGTTCCCATTTGATCCGACGCCTCCGACGGCTAAGGATAGAGGAAAATGTTGGCTTTTAAGTCCAACATAAGTCTTCGACAACTCATCATGCTGAGGGGAATAGCATGGCTAGCCCAACCCAAACGGTAGTTGGTAAAGGCACCTCAAATCCGTTGATAGCTGAGGGTTTGCTAAAAATCCTAAGTGGACTTGATTCCACTCTTCCCTCCAAAAATCCCTTACCAATTCTCATCCATAGAATGGTAGGACCACAAAATGCAATCATTACCATGTTAACACTATACCTCTGGTAATGAATACTCTTTGTCGAGTACAAACCTGGCTTGTTAACTCTGCATAGAGTAACAAACTCTCAAATTTGCCAAGTTAACACTATACCTCTGGCACCTCAAATTCTACTTGTCAATTCTCATCAATAGAATGACAGGTCCTCAAATTGCTCCTATCGCAAGCAAATTCTTGTTAAGTTAATATCACACCTCTGACAAAACTATTGTTTAAAGTTAACATTACACCTCTAAGCGGTACTTCGAGTGCCTGTCAAGTTAATATCACACCTCTGATAGTCACCTTTCTTCAGACTTCCATATCGAAGCTGAAATGGACGATGCCAAGTTAACACTACACTTCCAGCATCCGAGTCATTGCTAAGTTCAACAATACACCTATGGCTATGACCTTTCCTCGACTTCCTTGTCCAAGCCGAGATGAACGATGCCAAGTTAACACTACACTTCTAGCATCCGAGTCATTGCTAAGTTCAACAATACACCTATGGCTATGACCTTTCCTTGACTTCTTTAAGCCGAGACGACTAATGCCAAGTTCAACATTACACCTCTAGCATTACTATCACTGTTAAGTTAAACATCACACCTATGACAGTGACACCCTCAGTTTTCCCAAATAAAACTGAGATGCTGATGAGTTAGGTTAATATCACACCTCTAACTCACGTCCTTGTCAAGTTAATATTACACTTCTGACAAGACTACTTCTAAACCGTTAAGTTAATATCACACCTCTAGCGGTAAAAATCTTACTAGATTCCCCACGAGTCTAGTTTCATTTGATATTCTCCCCAACCGAGTATCAAATTCATTTGGGAGGCATTGTTGGTTAACATTACACAATAAACTATGCTTCCATCAAAATCCCCAGCTGATCTTAAATCAAGTTAATCCCAAATCCTTGATAAAAGTTCACCTTCTCTGGGGGTACACACTCCACCTGTCACTTTCTTTTATAAAGTGGCAGGTCCACCAAAATCATTCTTTTGCTTCTAAAACAAAACATTCAAGACAACAGAAAGAGGCAAAAAGAAAAGTGTCACTTTTATTGATATTCAAGCATATGAAAGTGATACAAAACGCTCTCTTATACAATAAGATTGAGTGTTACAATTAAGGAGTACAAAGAAGTCCCTCTCTCTCTCAGAGGCCGTACTCACTCCTTGAAACCGCATCTGATCCCAGGTGCACAACTGGAACCGATTGCGCCATGGCGACGACGCCAACTTTCGAAAGCGCCCTAGCTGACTAAGCCAAGAGCAATGGTGTTCTTGAGGTCCGGTGGCAACAGAAGGTCCTGCAACCCTTCGTTCAGGCGCGTCTCTTTCCCTAGCAGATCATCCAACAAACATGGAGTCACTCTTGGGGTGAGAGAGGAAGTTTCGGAGTCATCACAAAGGATGCCACCCTCCACTCGGTTCAGCGGCAGCAGAGAGTCCTGCATTCATCACCATCCCTTTCCCCAGCAGGCCATCCAACGGAATGTCCTTGATGTCACTTCTGGAGTTGGGAGAGGAAGAGGATCTTTTCCGCCACCGTAACCGCCGGACCACCCTCGCCGATACTCAGCCTATCCGTCTCTTGCACCAGATCTGAAGAGACCTTGGCGAGGGTTGGGTCCTCGTCAGAGATATAATTTAATCTCTCACAAACGACGAGGACCATAATTTAATCTCTCACAAACGAACGTGGAGCAAGTTCGCCAGCCGGTATATTCTTTCTGGGGCCCAGCAAACCTGAAAAAGGACAAGCAAGCCTACCTGCAAAGAATAAGCAAGAGAGTCAGAAAATCTGGAACTCAGTACATTTTTATAAAGGAAACTGAGTAACAGAACGCGGCAGCCATTCAAGACTTCAGACGCGAGAATGACCCGCGCAGACGCAAGACAAACTGCGCCACGCATAGGATTCAAACGCGGCCTCAGTTTGTACCCGCGCCTAATGCACCAGACGCAAAGAATTTCAGAACGCCAAAAATTGCCATCTCTCTGTTGGGTGAACAGGAGTTGCAAGATTCAGGTCTGAAACGCGCCAAGGCAGTAAAACGCAATGGGCAAAGCCAGCGTCAAGCGCCTGCATTCAGAGAAGTCAAGTCACTGGCACAAATTCCAGAGGAGGAATGCACCGGGACTTCATTCAGATGATCATGCCGAAGTTCAGGCTATGCACATCATCGGGGGACATACCAGCAGAGACCTCTGGCCAGAGTTGGCCTCTCTGCACCCAAACGCAGGCGTCCAAGATGATCCGAGAGGGGGTTCTTCTTGAAGAGACCAAACCGAAGCGTGAGAGCTCTGGGTCATCTTCATCCTCGGAATTACCTTCGTCCATGGAGACGGAGTCCCTATCAAGAAACTCTTTTCTGAAGAAGGTGGGACTTCTCAGAGCAATCCAAAGAGAAATAATCCAAGCTTGGATCATAGAAGGGAGAGAGCTTTGAGAAGATCGAAGCTTTGGAAAGGTCGAGAATTAAGAAGGTCAAGGCATCATCAAAATCGATCGAATCCAGGCAAGAGGATCATCAAGAGGGAAGCACGACTCTTCAGCGAGCTTACTGAGTACTAGCCGCTCTTCGCCTACCTCCTCTTTGAGAGTTTTGGTAGATGGAGCTGAGTTACTCTTTCTACCGACCGAAGAGAAGACCCCCGACGGTCCAGGACGGTCATCTGGTCAACGGAGAACAAGATTCACTCTCCATCGCCACACGAAGAACCCAGCCTTAAACAAAGGGAAGATTCAGACATCCTCCCTCCCTTGTAACTGGAAAAGAGGGAAGAGTAGTTCTTTTGGTTGTAATCGTTTCGCTTGAATCAAGGAAATCTTTTACAGCTAAAACCACTTTCTCCGACCACCAAATTTTTCGGCCCCTACAATTACAACAAGATTGCATTGAGCACCTCAAACTCTTATCTAGAGGAATCACGAGGAAGAAGTTCAGAACCCTTCATGGGGTATACGGCTTCTAATCTTACTTTGAGTGATCGTTTGCATCATCTCATTTTTATTTTGCATTGAATATTGAATTGATTAGCCTACACCTATTCACCCCCTATAGGTGTAATTTTAATTGATATCAAAGCCTACGCTCCTGATATTAGGTTTAACCACCTAGGAATGAGATCTTGACTAGCTAATCTAGTATTGCATTTGTACACTTATTGTTTATATACTCATGGATTACCTTGCCCCTCCTATGTTTGATGTTTCCAACATCGATATAAGAAAACTTAGAATGAGTGCCTATTAAAAACCCTATAAATGCATGTTTACCTTGTTACTACCAAGAAATCTTATCTTGGTAATAACAAGCATATAGAAGCTAATGCACAAGCTCTAGATGCGCTAAAGCATACACTAAGCAAAGATTATTTATCTATCGTTTCTCATTGTGATTCCGCTTTTGCAGTGTGGAACACTTTGACCTCCCGCGCTACAAACGATAAAACATGTGGAGAAGAAATCTAGTGAGGATGAATCCGAACAAGCTTGCTACTTAGTTCAAGGGAATAGTGTAAATCACCTAGAGGGGGTGAATAGGTGATGAGCTAATCTAAAGGTCAATAATGCGGAATTAAAACTTATTTAAACTAAACACCACGTATAACATAAGAGTGTAGCCGGATTCCCCGTGAAGGGCTCTGGACTAACTCCTCAAGATTCCTCTAAATAAAAGTTGAGGTGCCGCGTTGGCTCTCTTGGTTGAATACAAGTGTTAGCAAATAATCTCCAAACATATAACAATTAAGCACACAATATATCAAGCATATAAAGATAAAGACAATATGAGCATGCAAGATATAAAGACAAGTAAGAGATAGAGAGAGAGAGAGAGCAATCGCAAACACGGGAGATTTGTTTCGAGGTTCGAGCACACTTGCTCTACGTCCCCGCCTTCAACACTATGAAGGATTTCCACTAAAATCGATCCCACTGGATCACTTGGTACCGCAACACCTACAAGCTCTTGGGACTCTCTAATCCCTTCACTCGTTCCCGCAAGGACACACCGAAAGCTCACTAGCTCGCCGAGGCCGCACCTCAAACAATGAGTTCACACTAGAACCCGAAACTACGTGAACACACACATCCGCCTTCTCAAAGCACAAGATGAATTGGTGATTACAACACTTTGATCACCTAAAAACAATCTCACAATAACACTCCTATAGAATGAATATATCAATGGATAGCTCAAGTGTTTGTGAGAAAAACAAGGATTGAAATGGTAGAGGAAAACACAAGAAATCACTTTGAAAACTCTTGATAAACTGTCCTTTTAATTGGAAATATTTGCTCTCAAATAAGTGAAGAAAACTCTAAAATAGATGGGAAAAACTAGGTTTAAAACTCTCCTCAAATCTTAGCTAAAACAGCCCTCAAATGGGGTTTATATAGGCCCCCAACAAAAACTAGCCGTTGGCAGCTGACTAGGCCAATACTGGCCTTCCGGTCGGCCGGTCGGCCGGTCGACCGGCCAGTCGTCAAAAAACTGACCTTGTGCCTTCCGGTCGACCGCCCGGTCAACCGGGCCCTGAACCAGAGCAACGGCTCTCTGGCCGGTCGACCGCCCGGTCGACCGGGGCAACCCGAGAGTGGGTTCCCTTCAGTCGGTCGACCGTTCGGTCGACCGGCCAACTGACACGGCCTGTGCACGTTCTTGTGCACGTCCGGTCGACCGGTCCGGTCGACTGGCTCCTGGTCCGGTCGACCGCCAGAGCCTGGCAGGCTTAATATTAGGGATTTAAAACTAGGTTTTTAATTTAAAATAAAATCTCATAAATTCACGAAAAATCTACAAAAATAGTTTCAGTATTATACTTTGATAAACAAACATGTTTGAGTAAAATCAAGATATGTTACAAACAATTTGAACTATTTTTGTAACTTATAAATTTTGGCTAAAAACAAAAATTGTATTTTTCAAAATTGGTTTTTTCAAAACTTCTCCAAATAAAAAACAACATATTTTAAACACTTTGAAAGCATAGAGTGTATGGATATGATCCACTACACATGCATGGTGAAATATCTATGTTTTTGACAATAAGCACTAAACATGATTTTGGTTAAAGACATGTATACTTTGAATTCCAAAAACTAAACTGGTATTTTGTCAAAATGAAAAGTCTTTTGTACTTTTCCAAAATAGAAATTCTTTTATGAAAACTCATCTAAATCAAGAGTGTGCGTGTGTAAGATATACTTGAGCAATCCACCAACTATTCTATCCTTTACATTTTAATCTAAAAAATAAAATCTTATAAAAACAAACATAGACACAAGTCTCGATCTTGAAGTCTTCTCCTCCTTCTTGACTTGGTCCAAACTTGATCCAAAGAGCTAGACTCTTCTTGAGTACTTGATGTGGTCTTGATACACAAGCTCTCGAATCAAACTGTGCTAGCTCCAAAACTTGACTTTAAATCTTTTAATGAAGCTACACACCTACTAAGATCTTGATCACAAATCTGAGACTAAATAAACACAAGATCATTAGTACTATAACTACATGAGTTGATCATCATCAAAACTAGAGTGATGGGCCTTTGGGCCAACAATCTCCCCCTTTTTGATGATGACAAAACTCATGGAGTTATATATGCATGGATTAAAGTAAAGCTTCAAAGAAGCTCCCCCTTAACACATGCATAACAAATAAGCAATAAGATATGACAATAAAGCACATAAACATGTATGCAAATACAAGGAGATAAGCATGCATAAACAAGTATGAAACACATCAAATTCTTTTTCTCCTATTTGCAAAACAAAGTAATATGCATAAACAAAATTCTTCTCCCCTTTATGAATAAAGCAAGGAAAACATGCATATATACCATATATACCTAAAATACTTCTCCTCCTTTTTGTCAATCATCAACAAAGGGGTTAAAATAAATATAAAAGAATGTTCTCCACCACAAGGAGGTGAATTCAAATTAATCAATAAAGAGATATATGCGATATACATTCATGAAGAGGAAGACACTAAGTTAGCTTCCCTACATATATGCATTACATGAAGAAGGGATGACAAGCCCTAATTCACATAACACATAATATGCAATGCATAAGAGGAGATGTGAAGCTCCCCCTACACACGTGTATCGCATAAAAAAGAGTTGTCAAGCTCCTCAATATAAGATACACTCAACATGAATCTATATGTAGAAGAGATGTTAAGCTCCCCTTGCATATAGGCAATATAAATCAAAATATTTTTAATTTTTCTTATTAAAACAAAATTTTGAATTTTCTCAATAAAACAAATTTTGAGATATCTTAGTAAATCAAATTTTAAGATACCAAATGTAAATAATCATTACAAATTTTGTAATTTTAATTGTAATTGAAACATTTTACCAATTGAAATTTTGATACCAATGAAAGAAAGTATTTTATATTTTGATACTAATATAAATTTTCATGGATACCAATTGAAATAAATAGATCAATAGATACCAATTGAAATATATTGTATATTTTGATATCAATAAAAATACTAATTGTAAAAAAAATACCAATTGAAGATAATGCATAAGCTAATATAAAAATATCAATTGAAAAATCAATTGAAATTTAAGATTTGAATTAAGCTTAGCATAAACATACTTTGTGCTTTAAATATGTAAATATCTTGAGAATCAAGCACCAATAAATCATATATATGTATGAAAAAGATAATACCAATAGGAATTGATATTATGAAAATTATGAAGCATACATATATAGGAAACAAAATATGAGTATATATAAAAAAAATATCAATTGAGATACCAATTGAAAATAACAATGTAAATCAAGTATATAACTCATAACTGCCACCCTTTTATGCTCAAGATAAAAGATTTTTCAATAAAGCTTACAAGGCATACTCGCCCATTCGTCCTCCCATAACGGTGTTGATAGGGGTTTCCGAAAATAGGTGTTTGAAAATATTTTTAGCATTGAAAATCACTACCAAATGAAGAACAATAACTAGTTAAAAGTAATTTTTGAAAAACTAGTTAAAGATCCTTCAAAACATGAAACCAAATCATGAAACATACTAAATACATAAAGTTTGACACTCAAAATCTATATAGCTCATAAAGACTCATGAAAACATAGTCATGAGAAAACAAATTAAATATGAGTGTACAAACAACATGTGAATAGCATATTCATGAAAATTAGTCAATAAAGCTCAAAACAAACATGAATATCATTTTATCAAACAAATCATGAAAATTCATTTTTCATTTAAACATAACTTCTAGGTATATGTATGTTTTTATTCAAAACTAACAATATGCATACATATCCTAAACATAAAAAGAGTCTATGATAAGATTTGCATGAAGGCAAGAGACTCAAGAGACATACATGTACATTATTAGTTTTGACTAAAAAATACATATACATGAAGCAAAACATGAAAATAGGCAAAACAAGTGTAAATGAGGAAATCATCAAAACTAGGCTATACATGTCCATATAGTGAGTACAAATGAACAATGAAGTGCAAACATATATAAATTAAATGTGGCTCACTACCTGTACAAGTATAAACACAAGTTTTGATAAAAACTACATTTAAACTAGTATTTACCACATGAAACACAAAATAAAATATGAACATGCTAAAAATATTATATATGAAAAAGCATGTAAATAAACTTAGGAGTTTTAGAGATAGTTACCAAACCAAAGAACTATGCTCTAATTCTCCAAAATATGGTAGTTGTCCCACCAAACCTCCTTGATAGCGGTGCATCAAATGTATGTCCATCAAGTCCATACATCCACTACCAAGGCACCATCCCTCTCACGTTTTTGTGAGAGCCCGCACCTACATCAAATACAAAAGGTGAGAATTTTGGTACCCATTTTCTTTTGGGTCCTTGAGGGTTAGCATTGTAAGGAACCCAAACATTTTTCTTATTAGCAAAATTAATATGATGTATCTTATCAAAACAAAACTTTGCTAAATGGCCTTTGCGGCCACAATATGTACAAGTGTACACTCTACTATGCACATGTGTATGAGGGTGATCGTGGCATGCAAAGTGTGCATATGCATGATGAGGGTGTTGTGCATGAACATGGAGAACTTGTTTCTTTAAAAACAAGAATTCCAATCTAGAATGGTTAAAAGCACATTTGCTCAAAGTTGAGCTCAAACAATTTATTTTATTTTTCAAAAATTTAATCTCATTTTTATCAATGGTTGTGGCATGAAGAGCATGATCAACAATCTTTTTCTTTTTAGAAACATTTACTTTTTTTTTTCAACAATTTTTCTTTTTAAAGAGTTGTTTTCATTTAAAGCAACTTCTTTTTGTTTTTTCACCAAAACATTTTTATTTTTCAAAGAAGTATTTCCTTCACAAAGATCATTTAATTTAAAAATCAAGGAAATATTTTCATTTTTCAAACTTTCATTTTCTTTTTCAATGCATGCAACTTAATTTTTAAAAGAATCATTTTCTTTTAACAGGCAATCAAAATTCTTTTTCAAATTCTTATTATCTTTTCTAAGCATGTCATATTTTTCAAGAAGTTGTTGACAAAAAGATGTAAGCTCATCTAGGACATATCAATATCTCCATCTACCTCGGATTCGGTAGTTACCTCAAGGGGTTATTCTCTTGGACCATGTAGCACACGTTGGAGGTGTCACTTCCAACATACAAATCGCTCCCCGCATAATATTGTTCTTTTTCGCCAAGGGAGAGTATAGTGTTCCAAACTACAAAAACCGAATCAAGATTAGCAACCCTAGATAAATAATCATCATTTAGGGTAGATCTTAAAGCATGTAGGGCTTTTGCATTCGCCTCAATATTTTTGCCATTTAAACAATATGAATCTTTAATAGTGGCAAAATAAACATTAATACCTAGGGCTTTGAGGAATAATGACATCTTAACCTTCCAAGTTTGGATGTTAAGGATGTCAAAAGTGGGAGGTGACATGAAATCCATGGTGTGTGTACAAATATTGTGATTAGTTAAAAATGAGGATCTTTAACTCTAGGTTGTAAGACCCAAATCAAGAGCACTTGGCTCTGATACCAATTGTAAATCACCTAGAGGGGGGTGAATAGGTGATGAGCTAATCTAAAGGTCAATAATGCGGAATTGAAACTTATTTAAACTAAACACCACGTATAACATAAGAGTGTAGCCGGATTCCCCATGAAGGGCTCTGGACTAACTCCTCAAGATTCCTCTAAATAAGAGTTGAGGTGCCGCGTTGGCTCTCTTGGTTGAATACAAGTGTTAGCAAATAATCCCCAAACATATAACAATTAAGCACACAATATATCAAGCATATAAAGATAAAGACAATATGAGCATGCAAGATATAAAGACAAGTGAGAGATAGAGAGAGCAATCGCAAACACGGGAGATTTGTTTTGAGGTTCGAGCACACTTGCTCTACGTCCCCGCCTTCAACACTATGAAGGATTTTCACTAAAATCGATCCCACCGGATCACTTGGTGCCGCAACACCTACAAGCTCTTGGGACTCTCTAGTCCCTTCACTCATTCCCGCAAGAACACACTGCAAGCTCACTAGCTCGCCGAGGCCGCACCTCAAATAATGAGTTCACACTAAAACCCGAAACTACGCGAAGACACACGTCCGCCTTCTCAAAGCACAAGATGAAGTTTTGGTGATCACAACACTTTGATCACCTAAAAATAATCTCACAATAACACTCCTATAGAATGAATATATCAATGGATAGCTCAAGTGTTTGTGAGAAAAACAAGATTGAAATGGTGGAGGAAAACACAAGAAATCACTTTGAAAACTCTTGATAAACTCTCCTTTTAATTGAAAATATTTGCTCTCAAATAAGTGAAGAAAACTCTAAAATAGATGGGAAAAACTATGTTTAAAACTCTCCTCAAATCTTAGCTAAAACAGCCCTGAAATGGGGTTTATATAGTCCCCCAACAAAAACTAGCCGTTGGCAGCTGACTAGGCCAATACTGGCCTTCCGGTCGACCGGCTGGTCGACCGGCCAACGGTAAAAAAATGACCGTTGTGCCTTCCGGTCGACCGCCTGGTTGACCGGGCCCTGAACCAGAGAGCAACGGCTCTCTGGCCGGTCGACCGCCCGGTCGACCGGGGCAACCCGAGAGTGGGTTACCTTCAGTCGGTCGACCGGCCAACTGACACGGCCTGTGCACGTTCTTGTGCACGTCCGGTCGACCGGTCCAGTCGACCGGCTCCTGGTCCGGTCAACCGGTTGGTCAACCGCCAGAGCCTGGCAGGTTTAATATTAGGGATTTAAGACTAGGTTTTTAATTTAAAATAAAATCCCATAAATTCACGAAAAGTCTACAAAAATAGTTTCAGTATTATACTTTGATAAACAAACATGTTTGAGTAAAATCAAGACATGTTACAAACAATTTGAACTATTTTTGTAACTTATAAATTTTGGCTAAAAATAAAATTGTATTTTTCAAAATTAGTTTTTTCAAAACTTCTCCAAATACAAAAACAAGATATTTTAAACACTTTGAAAGCATAGGGTGTATGGATTGATCCACTGCACATACATGGTGAAATATCTATGTTTTTGACAATAAGCACTAAACATGGTTTTGATTAAAGACATGTATACTTTGAATTCCAAAAATCAAACCAGTATTTTGTCAAAATGAAAAGTCTTTTGTATTTTTTCAAAATAGAAATTCTTTTATGAAAACTCATCTAAATCAAGAGTGTGTGTGTGTGTGTGTAAGATATACTTGAGCAATCCACCAACTATTCTATCCTTTACATTTTAATTTAAAAAATAAAATCTTATAAAAACAAACCTAGACATAAGTCTCGATCTTGAAGTCTTCACTTGAAGTCTTCTCCTCCTTCTTGACTTGATCCAAACTTGATCCAAAGAGCTAGACTCCTCTTGAGTACTTGATGTGGTCTTGATGCACAAGCTCTCGAATCAAACCGTGCTAGCTCCGAAACTTGACTTTAAATCCTTTGATGAAGCTACATACCTACTAAGATCTTGATCACAAATCTGGAACTAAATAAACACAAGATCATTAGTACTATAATTACATGAGTTGATCATCATCAGAACTAGAGTGATGGGCCTTTGGGCAACAAATGGCTCCCTTGAGGTTCATTCGGAATAATGATAGTGCTAGTTCTTCAGGAGATGACTATATGGATGTCGATGCTTTGAATAAAGAACTATCTTTAGTGTGTGAAAACTTGCTTGAAAAGTACCAAGTTTTAAAAAAGAAAAGCTTTAAATTAAATAAAAAAATAAAGATTTATGTTTAAAACTTTATTTGAATTTGCAAGAGAGGAATGAGATTTCAAGTGAAAGGGACAAATTGAAATCCCAACTTGACCTTGCACTAAATGAAAACAAAATTTTAAAAAGTAAAAATGATTGTAATGATGTTTTGAAATGAGATTTTGTCTTCAAAACTTGATTTTATTTTAAAGGAGAATAATTCTTTGAAAAATAAAATTGATTTAATTTCAAAAGAATTGGATTTGGTTTCAAAAGAAAACTCTTCTTTAAAAAATAATTTTGATACTCATGTTTGTCATGTTCCTATTACTTCTTCTTCTGTTGGTTACTCCACTTTGTCTTCAAGTATTAATAATGATATTTGCATGTTGAGTGTAGATTGTTTGGGCTTCACTTTGAGCCAATATGTCATGAACCACACACGTTTGGGATCCATGTTTCGCAAGAAACATGCTCCTCATATGCATGCGTACAAACCACGGATACACATGCTCATCATGCTCACACACATGATTCTATGTATGCTCATGTGTACACTTGTACACATTGTGAACGTAAGGGCCACCTTGCAAAATTTTGTTATGATAGATTAAATACTTCAAATTTTGCAAATAGATTTGTTTGGGTTAGGAAAGGCGCTAACCCCCATGGACCCAATAAGGTATTGGTACCAAAATTCACCCCTATTGTATTTGATATAAGTGTGGGCTCTCGCTTGACGTGAAGGTGTTGGTGCCTTGATGGTAAATGTATTCCGAGCTAAATGGTGACACTTTTGGATGCATCACTTTTAAGGGAAGTTTGGTGAGAGGACCACCATAATTTGGAGATCTAAAGATTAACCCTAATGGTTATGGTAACTATCTATAACTCTCATTTAGTTTACATGCTTTCATAGTATTAATTTTTAGCATGTTTTGATTTTCCATGTTCATTATATTAGATGCAATGTAAATTAGACATGTGATATACATAGATAGTCCTTTGAGATGCACCAATGTTCATATGGATTTACATATTTTGTGCTCTCACTATAATTTAGCTATTGTGTATATCCTAGTTCTAAAATATGTGTATTTAACATAATGATCATATTGGTTTATGTTTTCTTTTATGCTTCATGTTTTGATTACTTGTTTAGATGTAGTTTTCATCAAAACTTGTCTTTATACATGTACAACTAGTGAGCCACATTTGATCATTATATGTTTGTGCTATGTTGCTCATTTGTACCATTAGATGTACTTATATAGCCTAATTTTGATAATTCTTACATTTTAAGTTGTATTCCCTATTTTTGTACAAGTTTTCAATAAAAATGTATTTAGCTTCATGTGCATTTTGCTAAAACTATTAGATATACATATCTATCCTAGAGTCCTTTCTTTTTATGTAATATTTTATTATGGACTCACTTGTATTTAGGATATGTATGTATACTTCTATTTTAGACAAAACATACATATGCCTTGAAGTTTGTATTATTTTGATGAAAATTAAATTTTCATATTTTTCATGTTTATAAAGGAATTTCATTGAGCTTCATTGCCTATTTCCATGATTTCGTTAATCACATGACTCTTACACTCTATGTTTGGTGTTTACTCATGAATTTTTATTTCATGAGGTTATATGAGCTTTATTGCTATTTGAGTGTCAATGATCGTGTGATTTTCATATTTTCATGGATTCATTCACGTTTTATTCCTTACTTGAAAGATTTCGTACTAGTTTTTTAAAATTATCTTTAAAACTGGTCTTTATTCTTCAATTGGTAGTGATTTTCAAACATGTTATATTTTCAAACACTTATTTTTGAAAACGCCTAACTTCTAAGGGCAGATGGTTGGGCGACCATGTCTTATACACCCTTATTGAATATCTTTTAAATATGTGCATGAATAGGGTGGTAGGTATGAGTTATACACAAGATCTTTATGTTATTTTATTTTTGTATATTCATATTTGTGTTTTTTATATATGTATGCTTCAAATGCAATTAGTATCAATTTCAATTGGTATTTTCATTTTCATACATACATATATATATGATTTGATTGTACTTGTTTTACAATATCTTTATATTATTAAAGTACAAATTATGTTTATGTTAAGCTTGATTTTATTCCAAATGTTAATTAGTATCTTTACATGTTTATGCATTAATTTCAATTGGTATTTAATTGATATCAAAATATTTCATGTTTCACCTTCAATTGGTATCAAAATCTACTATTGATATCTTAAAAAAAAATTTCTAACGGTACCAACATTTGTTTGTGTCAACTACTATTTGATTTCATTGGTATCAAAATTTGTTTTGTTGACTTAAGAAATTTCAAAATTTTGTTTCAAAAATGGTTTCAAAATTTGTTGATATGTTTTGCCTATATGTAATGGGGAGCTTAGCATCTTCCCTATATATAAATTCATATTGAAGTGTATTACACATATGGTAGATCTTGACTTCCCTTCTTTACGTGATACATTGTATATTATGTTTTATGTAGATTAGGGTCTAGTCTTCCCTTCTCCATGTAATGCATGTATACAGGGGGAGCTAACTTAACGTCTCTCCTCTTCATGAATGTATATCGCATATACATCTTTATTGTTTGATTATCCTCTCCCTTTGTTGATGAATTGACAAAAGGAGGGAGAAGAATTTAAACAGTTTATATATGCATGTTTATATCTTTGTGTATGCATATATATTTTTTTGTTTAGTTTATGCATTTTATTGAATATCCTTATTGTTTGTTGCTATGCATGAGTTAAGGGGGAGCTTCAATGAAGCTTATCTTTAATCCATGTATATATAACTCCATGAGTTTTATCATCATCAAAAAGGGGGAGATTGTTGGCCCAAAGGCCCATCACTCTAGTTTTGATGATGATTAACTCATGTAGTTATAATTTACTAATACTCTTGTGTTTATATAGTTTCAGTTATTAATCAAGATATTAGTAGGTGTCTAGTTTCAACATATTAGTAGGTGTCTAGCTTCAACAAAGGAGTTTTGAAGCTAACACATATAGATTCAAGAGCTCGCGTGTCAAGATCGCATCTAGCACTCGGTTGGAGTCAAGCTCTTTGGATCGTGTTTGGATCGAGTCGACTTGGAGAAGGAGTTCTACAAAAAGACTTCGGTTTGTATTTAGTTTAGTTTGTTAAAGAGTAGAATATATTTTTGAAGCTCAAGTTCACACACACGCACACACACACACACAAAAGTTCAATATGTTTGATTTTCGGTTTAACCGGTTTGGATTTCAAGTACACATATATCGAGTTTTAGATTTTAACCAGTTTTAGTTCTGCTGATCTGCTCGACACCATTTTACATTTCTTATCATAACATTTTATTCTTATGTTCAAATAACATGATTTAAATTGCATTTAAAATATCACTTTAAGGGCTACATGTCTTATTCAATAATCACTTTCTGATTCAAATTTTAAAGTTGTCAAATATTGGGTTGAAGTCTGTTATTATTCTGAAAACAGTTTACAGTTTGTGAATTGACACCTTTCAGTATTTTATTGATAACTTTCTATTCCGAAATGATATTAAGTTGATTTAAGTTGCATTAAAAAGAATACTTAAAACTTTATAAATAAGTACTACATACTTATTTTTTAATTCTCACGTTTTTAGCCTGTAAATTGTGCTCAAAGCTTACCAACAGTCTGCCAGATTAGCAGAGAATGGCTAATTTCTGGAGGCTGATTTTTAACATGTTTTAAAACGTGTTTTGTTAAATTTTAAGAGTCAATTTATTCCTTTTAAACCTGGTAAAACTATTCTAAATTTGTTTTTCTAAAACCCATATAAAGGGGTCATTAGAGTTAAGTTTATAACAACAACAACAATTCTATTTGAAAATCAAGTTTTGGGTTTTAAGAGAAAGAGGTTTCAAGTTTCAATTTTATGTTTTTATTTTCAAAAATCTACTTCAAGTTTTTTGGTTCTCAAAATCTCTCTTCTGATTTTTACTCTCACTTACAAATTCTTGAGCTTCAAATTTATATTTTATTCTATAGGATTTATAAAAAAGTTTTTCAAGAGAGAGTTTGTGGTCTTTTGATCACCCAGATATTGTTACATTGTTGTTACGCTGCCTCTGGACTAGAGGAGTGTATTGGAGCGTTGTGTACTCCATGCGGTTATAATCCATAGGTAGAAGGTTCTATAGTGGATTGGGAAATCCTTCACGGTGATGAAGGCAGGGACGTAGAGCAGTGGCTCGAACCTCGAAACAAATCTTCTTATCTGCAATTGCTTTCTTGTCTCTACTTATTTGTTTTTTTATTCATTCATTATTGTCAATTTATACTCATTACAACAAGATTGCATTGAGCACCTCAAACTCTTATCTAGAGGAATCACGAGGAAGAAATTCAGAACCCTTCACGGGGTATACGACTTCTAATCTTGCTTTGAGTGATTTTTTACATCATCTCATTTTTATTTTGCATTGAATATTGAATTGATTAGCCTTACACCTATTCACCCCCCTCTAGGTGAAATTTTAATAACTATCACCATTACTGGGTCAAGTACTGTCCACGTAATGAGGGGAATTATCCCCCATCATGGAGGGATTTTAGGGGACAGTTTTACCCTGAAACCCCTATAATAGCTTAGTTTGCTATTGAAGAAGGGTCAGAATTTTCAGCTGAGGAATACTTATAAGGAGTTAAACTCTTCTACCAACTTGCTGAGTTCAAGTTTTTACCTAAGCCTCTTTGAGATTTCATTGGATAGGAGTTGTGCTACTCTATCAGTAATCCAAAGAGAAAAGTTTCAGAGGAGCTTGACATTCACCTGGTCAATGGAAAACAAGATTCACTTTTCACCGCTACGTAAAGAACCCAGCCTTAAAAAAGAGAAGATCTAAGCTTGAGTATCTTCTCTCTCTTGTAGTTGAAATTTGAATTGTTGTAATCTTTCATTGATTCAAGGAGATTTTACAATATACTCTCAACATTCCCCCTCCCCCCGTACAAGAGATGGTGCTCTGCTGGGGACTACTTTCTCCACTGATGAGCAAGTTATGGCGCAAGGTGACGTCACCTTCACGGAAAAACGGTCGAGTTACTTGTCGTGGAATTCGACCAGGCAAAGTACAAGGAGTTCCTCTCTTCTGGCTCCAAGAGCCCTAGGGTAGAGTGGCAATACCGCAGGGTCTCTTCAGAGATCCGCTTTTAAGTCTCTTCGAAGACTTCCTGAAGATGGCTTGCGCAAACAGAGTCATTTTTTGTTGCGTCGCGCATGTGGCCCGCGTTAACCTCTCCCACGAGACCCGCAAGGCCAACGTCATCGAAGGCCAATCTTGCCACACCCCTACTCTCAATATTTCTTAGCTTCAGGTTACCAGGGATTCCCAATAACCCGTGAAGTATAACAGGGATACTGAACGTCGACAAAAGCGTCGCGCACGTCGACAACAAATGGAAAAGGCTAGAAAAACCATCTATCCAATAGATACAGGGTGCGAGGCTCAAGCCACGTCCCTTCTAAACTGCATCAGACGCATAAAGTCTACGTATGGGTACCAAAACGAATAGCTGAAGAGATTCGCATGTCTGAGACCCTACCTCACAGACGTGATGTTCAGTAACGCGAGGTCTGCGTCTGACCCGCGTCTCTACGTCATAACGCAAGGCTCATGAAGTCTGGGTTTCTCAATTGTCGCCAGACAAGCGCGACAATCAGCAACGCGAGGTCCACATCTCTTCTCAACAGAGGCACGCGACCCGCATCTCAAAGCCAAAACGCGAGAGCCGAGTGAGCACCATAGAACGTGAGCTCCGCGTCTCCGAACTTTGCGCCCCTGAGACTTGTGTCTCGAAGTTGTAACGCAAAGTTAACATTTGCTCTCCAACGGCTAAAGTCAAAGGGAGCTGAAAAGTCCTCATCCTCAGAGACTCAAGGCTAGTCTCTTTGATTCCGCTCCGACGGAACTAAGGGACTACTTGACGAAGAAGAGGAGTGTTAATCAAATCACTCTACAATGCTGCTGTTAACGGCTCATCACAGCGTGCTCTCTGAATGCTACTACAGCTCGCATGTAAGCAAACAGTCGGTGTTCAACCGGTTATCATCTTCATCAGTCTCCCGCTCGGCCAAAAGGCATCGCTCCCGCATAAGGAGAACCTTTTCTAATACAGAGCTGCGAATATGGTAGGTCCAAACACTACGCCAAGCAGAACTAAGGGGAAGTAGCTAATAAGCAGCTCCAACGAGTCTGACACCGAGCCGGAAGGAGTGTACCGGCATACCGCACTCGAACTGGTATAATAGCCCCAGTGGACTATAGTGCCCTAACCCGAGACATTGAAGTAAGTGAGTTACACTCTACCATCATGGAGTCACAGGCCTCGAACTCTTCCGTAGAGAAAGAAGCCTTCGCGTATATGGTAGGAACTCTTGAAGAAATGACCAGGCGCTTTGAACAGTAAGCGTAAGTCCATAGGGAACAACTCGATATGATTCACGCCCAACAAGAATCTATTAACACCCTTAAGCAGATGCTTTCGCAATTGCTTAAAAATAAGAAGAAGAAGCCAAAGGCCAAGACTCCTCCAAAAAGTCCAGGGGCAAACAGAAGGAAGGAGAGCTCTTCTTCTGCACATACTGAAATAAAGAGCATTCAAACTCTGAGACATCCAAGCCTCCATCTGAAGAGGAGGTTAATTCAGAGAACAGGAGTACTCATTCTAAAAAGATGAGCAAACTGGAGTAACGCCTTGAGGCCCTCGCCAACCGGAAAGGCCTCTAAGAAGCAGAAGTGGTTCGGCCGTATCGGCTGAGTGGGATCTTGTCCCGTACCCTCCTAAATTCAAAGTTCCAATATTACAAGCCTTCGATTGCAAAGGGTCACCAAACTAGCACATATACTAAATCAAGTCCCAGATCAGGAATGTAGTATCAAATGATGTCATTGATTAGTCTACGATTATGCATTATCATATCGCATTTCCCACCAATTTATGAATAAATTGTCGGTCTAAACCGTGTTTTGGTCTTGATTGCAGGTAGATCCAAAGTTCAAGGGCAAAGGGGTAATAAGAGCCTAATTAAACCTCTTTTATGGTAATTAATCCCGCATTACTTGGAGGCCAAGCCAAGGATTATCTAGAAGATTCATTGAACCTAGACTCCTGCGCATGTCAGACGAATATTCGGGCGAAATTACCAGAAACAGAATATACCCTGAACATTCTCGAAGCCAGAGGGAGTCCCTGACGAAATCCAGGGACCCACCTCCCTGGTATTGCCGTGAAAACGCGACAATAGCCGCGTTTCCGCGGCAAAGGAGTGGAGCCACGCGTCGATTTTCGACGCGTGGCCCCGTCTCGTCTTCTGGAACCTCCTGGGCCTATAAAAACCCCTGCAGAGGGCCAAACCGAGAGCAGTTTTCGTTTTTAGGAGTAGGTGCAGATTTTAGGAGTAGTGTAGGTGAGTGTTCTTCATTTCTTGTATTTTCTTTTCTTTTTAGATCATTGTAGTAGGGCTGAGTGATTCATAGAGAGAGAGATGTGAGGGATTGATATAATAGATAGTGACAGTCTATGTAAAGGTGCCTCCTTTCTCTTCCATTGTAATCTCCTTCATCTTCTACATGATTTCTTGCTAACTTTTCTTCTCATGGCAATCTAACTACTAACCACTAACCATCTAACCAATTACTTGATAATCCACATGAATCGGGTTGCCTCTATTAAGGCCTTATTCTTGCAAGAGCCATTGATGGCCAATGATGATGGGTTCTAACATCTAACTTGCTAACTTTCTAACCAAGCTAACTCTCTTTTATTTTCATGCTTTCTTTTAGTAGTGTAATGAGTGATGCTTGTGTTAGATTGATCTTGACGCATGTTTGAATGTGATGAACCATCCATGTGCCATGCTTTGTATCGTCTCTTGAAGCCAAGGATTATTGATGGCCGAGGATCAAAATGTGAGGCAACTATCATGAAGAGGTTAGCATGGTTAGTGGAGCATTTAGTAGTTAGTAGCCATGAGTTTTCTTTTCTTTTGTTTTAGAAATCATTTTCCAAACTCTTTTCTCATTTTTCTATCGATGTTTTCACCGCCTTCTTAGTTCATCCTTGTTCCATTCTATTTTCTATTTTGTTTTCCAAACCACGCTTCACTCTTGTTTTCTTTGCCGTTTTCATCACTCTCCTCACCTACCACATTCTAGATTTCATTTTCTTTTCTTTTTCATTCTTTTAACAAAGAAGAATTGTTAACATACAACGTGAATAGAAACTGTTAATACTTCTATCGCCTCCCTTCCCTGTGGATACGACCTGTTGAGCCAATGCTATAACGGAAGTATCGAGGGTACATTAGTACACATTCGAGCTTTTCATATTGATTTCATAAATACACACTTTTGAGTGCTAGTTTCCCCATCGATCAAATTTTTGGCGTCGTTGCCCCAGCAACGGCGCCGAAAATTTGATCGGGGCGGAACTAGCACTCAAAATTGTGTTTTATGTGAAATCAATGAAAAGCTCGGATGTGTGCTAATGTACCCTCGATACTTCCGTTATAGCATTGGCTCAACGGGTCGAATCCACAGGGTAATTGTGCCTCAAGAAGCATGATTAGTCACGCCTAACGGTGGTCAAAAGAATCAAAGAATCCCCCTTAGTTTTGTGGCCTTGTTTACTTGAGTCCTTTAACCCGAGGGATGTTTTCTCATCGGGTGCCCTAGGACCATCTGGTTTGGGAGTCATCGGTTATAGGCTCGCTACATGGGTGAACTAGAAAGCCTAATAAAACTAAGGGAAGAAAAAAAAAAGAAGAAAAAGAAAGAATATATATAAATGGCTTGATGGTTAGAGTTGAAATCCCAGAAATCTTCACTATCACAAAGTGCATATTATCTAGGTTTTATGAAAGATAAAATATTCAATCCAATTTTGAAATCTTACCTTAATTGAAGACAAGATCTTGCATAGAGACTAAGTTTAAGGAAGAATGATTTGTGGTGGACTTATGACCTTAGATCACTTATATTTTTGCAAAAATAGTTCGAAAACATGTCTCTCTTTCAAAATGTGTTTTCAAAATACTAACATTTGTCTTCTTTCTTTATGGATTTTGTGGGTGCAATCCGCTAAAAACCCTCAGGAGACAACACTCCTCTTCTAGGGTAACCTAGGGTTTAACGGCTTGTTGCACATGCTCAGTGCAATCGCGTCACCTGCGAAAGTGGTATAATAACATTTGTAGTATAGTTTTCTTTTCTTGTTTTGCTCGGGACGAGCAAAAGATAAGTGTGGGGGTGTGATTAGTCTACGATTATGCATTATCATATCGCATTTCCCACCGATTTATGAATAAATTGTCGGTCTAAACCGTGTTTTGGTCTTGATTGCAGGTAGATCCAAAGTTCAAGGGCAAAGGGGTAATAAGAGCCTAATTAAACCTCTTTTATGATAATTAATCCCACATTACTTGGAGGCCAAGCCAAGGATTATCTAGAAGATTCATTGAACCTAGACTCCTGCGCATGTCAGACAAATATTCGGGCGAAATTACCAGAAACAGAATATACCTTGAACATTCTCGAAGCCAGAGGGAGCCCCTGACGAAATCCAGGGACCCACCTCCCTGGTATTGTCGCGGAAACGCGGCAATAGCCGCGTTTCCGCGGCAAAGGAGTGGAGCCACGCGTCGATTTTCGACGCGTGGCCCGTCTCGTCTTCTGGAAGCCTCCTGGGCCTATAAAACCCCTGCAGAGGGCCAAACCGAGAGCAGTTTTCATTTTTAGGAGTAGGTGCAGATTTTAGGAGTAGTGTAGGTGAGTGTTCTTCATTTCTTGTATTTTCTTTTCTTTTTAGATCATTGTAGTAAGGCTGATTGATTCATAGAGAGAGAGATAGTGAGGGATTGATGTAATAGATAGTGACAGTCTATGTAAAGGTGCCTCCTTTCTCTTCCATTGTAATCTCTTTCATCTTCTACATGATTTCTTGCTAACTTTTCTTCTCATGGCAATCTAACTACTAACCACTAACCATCTAACCAATTGCTTGATAATCCACATGAATTGGGTTGCCTCTATTAAGGCCTTGTTCTTGCAAGAGCCATTGATGGCCAATGATGATGGGTTCTAACATCTAACTTGCTAACCAAGCTAGCTCTCTTTTATTTTCATGCTTTCTTTTTAGTAGTGTAATGAGTGATGCTTGTGTTAGCTTGATCTTGACGCATGTTTGAATGTGATGAACCATTCATGTGCCATGCTTTGTATCGTCTCTTGAAGCCAAGGATTATTGATGGCCGAGGATCAAAATGTGAGGCAACTATCATGAAGAGGTTAGCATGGTTAGTGGAGTATTTAGTAGTTAGTAGCCATGAGTTTTCTTTTCTTTTGTTTTAGAAATCATTTTCCAAACTCTTTTCTCATTTTTCTATCGATGTTTTCACCGCTTTCTTAGTTCATCCTTGTTCCATTCTATTTTATATTTTGTTTTTCAAACCACGCTTCACTCTTGTTTTCTTCGCCGTTTTCATCACTCTCCTCACCTACCACATTCTAGATTTCATTTTCTTTTCTTTTTCATTCTTTTAACAAAGAAGAACTGTTAACAAACAACGTGAATAGAAACTGTCAATGCTTCTATCGCCTCCCTTCCCTGTGGATTCGACCTGTTGAGCCAATGCTATAACGGAAGTATCGAGGGTACATTAGAACATATCCGAGCTTTTCATTGATTTCACATAAAACACAATTTTGAGTGCTAGTTCCGCCCCAATCAGTCATCCTGGCACGTTTATTCATTGGCACCCTTAAAGGGATTGCTTTTGAATGGTTCACGAAGCTCCCAGAAGGCTCTATCAAGAACTAGGGTGATCTGGAGAAACTTTTTCTCACCCGTTTCTTTGAAGACGATTCGGAGATTACCATGCCAACCCTCTTGGTAATAAGACAACAAAAAGGAGAGCCAATTAAAATATTTGTGGTGAGATTTCAGAACATGGCACTCCGATGCCCTAGCTGTATGACCCAGGTCACCCTAGTGAAAACACGCCATCACAATTTGCAAACCTCACTCCTAACTTAGATAGGGGTAGCTGAAAGTCGTACCTGGAAGTAGTTAGTCTAGCAAGGCGAACAGGCAGGGTTAAGGCCGAAGAAAATAAGCCCAAACCCAAGAAGTCGACAAGACGCGCGCCAGAAGCGTCTTTCCAAGCTAAAAGGAAAAGACACTAGCGACAGAAACGAAGTCTCCCTTTAAGCCCCAACCAGTTAGAGGGGGTAGCTCTTCAAGCCAGTCACGTGCCAACAAGCAGTACTCCTTCAAAGATGAGCATATCGATTCGTTGTTCAAATTACTCAACAAGAGCAACAGACTAAAGCTTCCTGAAGGTAGACGTCCTGAAGAAGTAGGCAAGACCGACAACCCCAATTACTGCATATCCCACAGGATGCTGGGGCACCCTACCAAAAGCTGTCACATCTTTAAAGACACTCTCCAAGCTTTGATTGATGCGGAAGTGCTCAAGCTCCACCTGGAGCAGAAGAAAGTGACAACCGATATGACGTCTCGGGGTACAGCCTCCAATGCCAGCCAGAGTGGTTCCCATCCCGAAAGGGGAGCTAAAGGTGGTCAATACAAATCAACAGCTCTACCAGGAGAAAGGTCTTGTACCTATTTCTACTCCCAGGAAGATATCATGTGGGTTCATCCCGATCTCATAGAAGGCCAGCAGTGGACTACTGTTACCAGTAGAAAATCCAGGGGGAAAGTAAAAGCTTCACCCTGCAATGTGAAGTGTGCTTCCTCCCAGGAAAACCGATGTCCCCTCGCTAACTGATTCGGAGGAGGAGACAATCGTCCTTGCTGCAAAATCAAATGCACTGCTTATGGTAGGACTCACTCGGGCCAATCATACTTGAAGAAGTATGATGAAATGGTGGCAAATCTGCCTAAATCTACCCCAGAGCCAACCAAGCAATCTACGAAGCAACTCGTGTAAAAGCAAAAAAGAGCTTTGGTATGCCAAAGCTCTCCCAAAGGAAAAAGAGAAATGATCTTCGAGACCTTACCACTTCGTTGTCTTGGCCCACCTGGCCAACATCCCGGCCAAGATTACCCTCTATGAGCTTCTAAGACTGTCTAAGCCAACAAGGGAAGCTCTGAGAGAAGCCTTAGCTGATGTTGAGGCCTTCATGGCCCGGGTTTCGGCTAAACTAGAGGAGAAAGATAAAGAAAACTGTCTTCACACCTATCAACATGCCCCTGCATAACCTTCACTCCATATGACATATAGATTAAGGAAAAACATGATAGACCCATGTACTTCACAGGGTATATTGGATCATCTAAAGTAAGCCGCATTCAGGTGGATTCAGGACCGCGTTGAGCATCATGCCCCACCAGGGTCATGCAACACTTGGGAATCCCCACTCACAGACTGAGTGCCACCTACACTACCATTTACGGCTTCAACGCCAATGGTACGCACCCAATGAGAAAGATTAAACTCAAATGCCAGAGTAGGGACCTAAGATCCAAGGTGACGTGCTATATTATCAACACTGACACTTCGTATAATTTGCTACTGGGACGATCATGGATTCATCCCAACTCTATCGTCCCCTCTATTCTCCATCAAGTCGTGAAGTATGTTGACGGAGATGGAAAAGTCTGAATGTTAGTCGCCGAAAGGCATCCTTCAAGGGGATAGAGAACTACTTCATGACTCCCTTCTGTACCAGGATTCTCTGGAGATAGATGAGAATCCCCGCCAGAAGAATTAGACTTTAGCAATAAAGCTGATGTCGAACCGGAGGCAGAAGAAGAATGCCTTTGGGAGCTGAATCCACTTGTAACGAGCGTTAATAAGCTCGATGTCAATAACACCACCAATAATGTAAGAGAGTGGTATATTAATGGAGAGTTAAATTTGACTTATTTTTCTGTGTTTGCTTCTGATTCTATACCATCAGATACTAGTACCGATGTAGATGATGACCCCCGGTCGGCAATGGATGCCCTGACATCATTGCATGTATAGGTGAGATCATCTCTCACGGCATATTAAAGTGTCAGTGATGTGCAAGGATCCTTCTTCGAGGTCCCAATAAGATACAAAAGCCAAAAATTGATCCTTTTGGAAGAGTCGAGTCCAAACTAATGACTTACGAAGACTCGGAAAGCGAGACTGAACTTCTTCAGTTCCCTCATTACGAGTCAAATGTTGGTAACATCTTCAAAGACCTATCAGTAAATATGGTTTCAACAAGCCACCCGAAAGATGGAGATGAACAAATGATCCAGTCAAATACAGATCCTTGGATCAAGCACCTAAATAATCTCTGGGATATTCACTTTGAATAGCACGAACCACCTACAGAGGATAAGGTAACCCTGGTTAATCTGGGAGATGAAGCTAATCCTAAGCCCATCTTAAAGCTTATCACCGCTCGAGAAGGAAGATCTGATATATCTCGTGCGAGACTATATAGATATTTTCGCCTGGAACTATGAGGATATGCCCGAGCTTGACCCCCAAGTGGCTATGCGTCGCCTTAACGTCAATCTGGACGCGAGGCCCGTCAAGCAACAGCAACGGTAGTTCCGCCCAGAGATAATGAAAGCGATCCAGTCGAAAGTCAAGAATCTTATAGACTCTAATTTTATCAAGAAAGAATAACCCCCTGATTGGGCGGCTAATATCGTCCCCGTCACCAAGAAGAATGAAGAGATCTGAGTTTGCATTAATTTTCGTGAACTGAATGAGGCATGTCCTAAAGATGAGTTCCCTCTTCCAATCACGGATGTCATAATCGACAACACGTGTAGGTTTGAATGGATGTCTTTCATGGATGGATTCTCTGGATACAATCAAATTAAGATGTACCCTGATGACGAGAAGCATACATCCTTCAGGACACCACTAGGGGTATACTGCTATACTGTGATGCCCTTCGGATTGAAGAATACATGGACAACATACCAGAGAACTATGAATGCAATTTTTTATGAGCATATACGCAAAATAGTGAAATGCTACATAGACGATATTGCAGTGAAAAGTCGTGTCAAAGGCGTTCACATAGCAGATCTGAAGACAGTATTCGATATCATGTGGGTGCATCAATTGAAAATGAATCCCATCAAATCCTTCCTAGAGGTAGCCAGCGGTAAATTTCTTGGGTTTGTCATAACATCTAAAGGAATCCACCTCGACCTAGAGAAAGTCTGTGCCGTCCAAAAGATGTAACCTCTAAGGAATCTTAGAGAGCTTAGAGGATGGTAAGGGTGACTAACCTATATCCGAAAGTTTATCTCAAATCCCTTAGGACAATACCAACCCTTCACCAATTGATGAAGAAGGGTGTTTCATTCATCTAGAATGATACTTACCAACAAGCGTTCAAGAAAAATCAAGCGATACCTCACGCATCCACCTGTTCTTATAGCTCCGGTGTCAGGAAAACCTTTCCTGATATACGTTCGAGCTATGAATCATTCTCTGGGAGCTTTGCTAGCTCAGAATAATGACCAGGGACATGAGCATGCAATCTGTTACCTTAGTAGAACAATGATCGGAGCTGAACATTAATACAACCCGATCGAAAAAGAATGCTTGGCGTTAGTATTCGCTGTCCAGAAGATGCAACACTACTTGGTGGGCCAAACCATACACATCATATCAAAAGTCAATCTTTTAAGGTTACTTATGACGAAGCCATCATCACTGAATGGTCGATTAGCAAAATGGGCCATATTGCTCTCCCAATATGAGATGCAATTTCTATCACAAAAAGTTGTGAAGGGACAGGCAGTGGCAGATTTCTTGGCGGAGCATCCAGATCCAAGAATGACTAAACTTTATGAAGATCTCCCAGACGAGGTCGCTGAATTTTACTTGACCCAGACGTCTTTCGAAGGCAGTGTGGCAACTCTTCTTTGACGGCGCATCAAGAACGGGTCCTTAAGGAAGTATCATAGCAGGAGTGGGGGTTGTACTTGTCTCCCCACAGAACTACACCATATGCATTCTCATTAACTAAGCCGTATTTCAATAATGTAGCAGAATACAATACTCTCTTGATCGGGATGCAAATCGTCGATGAGATTGGTGTTAAAAACCTCAAAGCGTACTGTGATTCAAAGCTCATCGTTAATCAGGCTCACGGGGGGTATGAAGTTAGACATGATAGTACCCTATCACAACGCAACCATCCACATACCGGAGAGGTTCAGAAGCTTCTGCATCGATCATGTACCTCGCCAGCAAAATGTACATGAAGATGTACTGGCATCTTTCGCTGCTTCCTTGGCCCTTCCAGTCGGAGCAGCAGAGAAAGTACTCGTCTACAGCCATGATCTGTACTGTCTAAGATTCATCTTGGAAGATGATCAAATTCAGTAGGGAACCTTCAAGTCAAAGAAACCCTAGAAACTTCAGCAGGTCCAGAGCTCAGGGATTAGCGATTCCCGTACATCGACTCGCATTGTACGATATTCTGCCTGGTGACCCTAAAGAGGCGGCTGCCATTAGAAAGAAAGCCCCTAAATTCTACTACAATGCGATCACACGAATACTGTATCGCCGATCGCATGATAGAATCCTCCTTCACTGCTTATCACATAAAGAGGCACAGAAAATACTTAAAGAGGCTCATGACGGTATGTACGGATCTCACCAACCTGATCAAAATCTTGGGGATCGACTCTAAAGACTAGGATATTATTGGCCAAAGATGATCCCTAAAGCCATCACTTACGCTAAGCGATGCCACGCCTGCCGGATGCACGGTGACTTCATTCACCAGGCATCATGACATCTTTGCCCTACAACTTCTTCCTGGTCATTCGAGATGTGGGAATGGACGTGGTTGGTCCTATCAGCTCTCCTTCATTCAAAGCACACCAGTTTATCTTAGCCATAACCGATTACTTCTCCAAATGGGCTGAAGCTATCCCCTTGAGGGAGATAAAGACATATAGTGTGATCAAGTTCATTAAACATCACGTGGTCTACCACTTTGACATGCCAGGACGGATTGTTCATGATAATGGGCTTCAGTTTGTTAGCATAGCATTCTAAAGATTCTGCAACAAGTTCAGGATTCAGAGTGTGTCTTCAACGGTAAATTATTTAGCCACTAACGGCCTTGCAGAAGCTTTCAACGAGACCATTGGGAAACTCCTCAAGAAGTTTGTCTCGAAGAGCCATCACGACTGGGATGATAAGTTAGGTGAATGCTTATGAGCTTATCGCACAACAGTGAGAACTCCGAAGAAAGCTACACTGTTCTCTTTGGTATACGGGTGAGAAGTCGTACTCCCACTAGAAATCCAGATCCCATCTGTATGCGTTGTCTTGACAACGGAGATGACAAATGAGGAAAGCATCGACTGTGATTTCAGGAGTTGGAAGCTTTGGACGATAAACGCATGCAAGCTCAATGGAAAATTGAGCTTTATCAAGCTCAAATTTCAGAGCCTTCAACAAGAAAGTCAAGGAGCGGACTTTTAAGAAAGGTGACCTTGTCTTAACTGTCAGAAGACCCATGGTGATGACGCATAAGACAAAAGGGGAATTCCAGCCCAAATGAGAAGGATCATTTGTAGTACAGTCAGTTTACTAGAATAGAGCATACCGCCTCATAACCCCAGACGGCGATACACTCATGATGCCGATCAACGACAGATTCTTGAAGAAGTACTATCCTTAACAGGATTCTTCTCATGATCAAGTTAACATTACACCTCTGATCAAAACTTTCAGATCCAAGATGTTTGAAAGAGCACCAAAGAAAAACTTCTTCCTTCAACGGATCACATTACGGTCGATCATTACCGAGCTGACTGAACACTGGTTACATCATAATGCATTATGTAAACATCAAAAAAAGATAAAGTGTGAAACTTCAGTTTTAGCCTTGTTACTCTTCTCTTGTTTATCTATCAAAATCTGACGCCTCTGAAGGCTAAGGATAGAGGAAAATGCTAGCTTTTAAGTCCAACATACATCGTTGACAATCATCATGCTAAGAGAAATAGCATGGCTAGCCCAACTCAAATAGTAGTTGGTAAAGGCATGCCAAATCTGTTGATAGCTGAGAGTTTGCTAAAATCTTAAGGGACTTGGTCCCATCTTCTCCTCCAGAATCCCTTACCAATTTTCTCCCACGGAATGGTAGGACCACAGAAATACTTGTGTCCATTTCCCTGGTAAAATAAGCACAGACTTGTGACGGTAATAGTAAACCTCTGATAAGCCATTTTCCTTAATCTTCAATGGGGTTCGTCAAGTTAATATTACACCTCTGATAATTCATTCTATCTCACACAAAATCCCATGCCAATTCCCCCCATGGAGTGGTAGGTCCATAAACTCAATCACTATTATGTCCACACTACATCTCTAACGGTGAAAAGTTTCAATATTCCTAGCGAGTATGAACTTCCACTTGATGACTCCCTTACAAGGAGTCACAAATTTTAAAATTTCCAAGTTAACACTACACCTTTGGCAATCCAAACTTCACTTGCCAATTCTCCTCAATAGATTGACAGGTCTTCAAAATTGCTCATATCACAAATCAACTCTTATTATGTTAATATTACACCTCTGACAAATTACTGTTAAATTCAATATCACACTTCTAATAGTGATCAAGTTGTTGCCAAGTTCAACATTAAACCTCTGACAATCACTTTCTTCAGGCTTCCATATCGAGCTGAGACGAGCGATGCTAAGTTTAACATCACACCTCTAGCATCCAGTTCATTGTTAAGTTCAACAATACACATATGACAATGATTTTCCCTCGAACTTTCATATCGAAGTCGAGATGACCAATTATAAGTTCAAAATTACACCTCTAGCATTACCTCCATTGTTAAGTTCAACACTACATGTAACACCCCGCTCCCGGAATACGTACTTAGATGCGTATTCAGATTTCTCGACCGTATTTTTCGATTTACTTCTTGTATTCGTTTTGTATTATGAATTCTTTATATGATTGTTTTGTCTTGGATTTGGATTCGTGGATTCGGAGTCAACCTTAGTTTGAACCGAAGGCCCGATCCCAGAGTATTGCTCGGTTTGGACATTCTGGTATTCCGATTTGATCGATTTTAGTTTTAAACATCATTTTCCAATATTCTAGATTTTATGTGATTTTCTGGAATTTTTCAGAATTAAGTTGAAAATCTTCAAAACCGGTATCGGCCAGTATCGTTGACTGATTCCCAGATTTTTAATTTACAAATGGTTTGGAATTTCTAAATGTGCCTTTAGGCATTATTTCTTAAAATCATATTTTCTATCTAAATACATTTTCTGGGAATTATCAGATTTTATTGAAAACCCGGCCAATCCGGCATATACCGAGATTGACGGTTGACCTTATGATTTTTATCTTGAAAATGAGATTGAATCTTTAAAAACCGATTTCACTAAAAATCATTTTATAATATTTATGATTTTTGGGAATTTTGGGAGACTTTCCGGATTACTTTATTTTTGGGCCTTTCCGGTATTTTCTCAGATACCGAGAAGATTGTCCCATATATATATTCTACTGTCTTTTCCTATTTCTCTCTCCTTCACCAAACGCGGATCTCACCAACCTGGGATTTCGCATTTATTGCAAAGATCCTCCCCATTCCGCATTTAATGCACTTCAGATCAAATCCCATCAAAGTATCATGATTTTCTCTCTCCTCTCCAAACGCAGCCTTCTCTAAACGCAGCTCCAATCACTGCGTTTAGCTCATTTGGCTTAAAACGCAGGTTGTGTGCTGCGTTTTGAGAGGGAAACGCAAGCCCCTCCTTGTCTCTTTTGCCTTGAATGTAGTGCACATCATTATGATTCATTCCTTTACCCTTTTTCTCTCTCTTCATTTAATGCTTCCTTTCCAAAACATCATTTCCAAGGCTCCCACTCCCCTCTCATCATTATGGCTGGTCAAGAGAGAGGGAGAGGGCTGCGTTTCATGTGGGAAACGCAAGAATCTCCACCTTGGTTGCTTTCTATCTTATATGGTGTGCAACACCACTTTACCCTCCTTTCTCCCTCTTCATTTAATGCTCCCATTAAATGCTCCTCTTCCATTTGTCATTTCCAAAACACCCCTCTCCTTTCTCTACATCACCACAACCGGCCATGTGGCCAAGAGAAACATCAAATCCCCCTTAATCTTGCAAAAACCCCCCTCTCCTTTATTCATTTGCATCACTTCACAATTCAATTCCTATAATACCCCTCTCCTTCTTTCTTTCTTCATTTTACTTCTCCTTCTTCTTCCTCCTTGCTTCCTGCCTCCAACAGAGAAGCCACCAAGGGAGAGCTCCTTCTCTTGCTTCCCTTGTTTACCCAACCTTCATCTTCTCCATAAACTTCTTCACCAAGTACACCACCTTCAACCTCTCTCCATCACTTTGTGGAACCGGCCACTCCTTGGGATTTTGGCCGCGTTCTTCTCCGTTGACAAACTTGGAACCGGCCACTCCTTTTGGATTGGGGCCGTGTTTCTTCTCCGGCGGCAAGACTTAGGGCCGGCCTCTCCTTTTGGATTGGACCGAGCTTCCCTTCGTTGGACGCGGCAAAGATCGTTGTTAGGCGAGTAATCTCGCTATCCGCTTGCCTTCATATTTTATTGACTATGCGAGTGTTCTCGCTTGATTTTTCCTATTTCGGCGAGTGCTTTTCCTCGCCAAGAACTTGTATTTTTATCAACAAACTATAACTCTTAAAAGTTGTTACTACTCACTGTTTCCCAGTATTAGTCGACTTGCCCAAATCATAAGTCGACTAACTCCTTGAAACGCAGCCTGGTTATTTTGGAACGCACCTTATTAGTCGACTAAACCTTTGTGCCAGTCGACTAACCTTTCCTGGAACGCGTCCTTTCCCTGGAACGCGGTCTACTCTTTCATCCCTTATTTACTAACTCTTTCTTGTGAGACGCGGACTTATGAAACGCAGATTCATGGGACGCGGACTTGTGGCAAGACGCGGGCTTGTGGAACGCGGCTCTTTGAGACGCAGCCCTGACCAGTCGACTAACCCAAACGCCCTAGTCGACTAACTTTCCTTCTGAAACGCAGCTCTTCCAAAACGCAGACTTTATTAGTCGACTTGATTCCCCTTCATAATCGACTTACTCTTTGTCCAGTCGACTACTATTTTCTCTAGTCGACTAAGTTTGGCTAGTTGCCATGTTTGATCTTCCTATTGACAATAGACCCTTCCTATTGACCTTGTATTTATCATGTGCCTCCAGTTGCTCAGCTTCTCTTGATTCTGTTTAACTATTTGCCAGATACAATCTGTTGCACTCTGTTCAATATGTTATCACCTGACACCTGTCATGCTACTACTTGATCCTGACTCATGTTGTACTACCTGTTCCTGTCAAGTCCTGAATGGAACTAAGTGCCACACGGAACAAAGTGCCACACCACACACGGTGGGGGCCACCTCTTGAATCTGTGGGGGCCACCTCTAGAATCCATCCCCTCAGAGCAAAGTGCCACATGGGACAAAGTGCCACACCATACCCGGTGGGGGCCACCTCTTGAATCCGTGGGGGCCACCTCTTGAATCTGCAGGGCCATCTCTTGTTTATACCTGATTCCTGTTATGACTCCTGTTATGATCCCCATTTCTGATCATGTCCTGCTTACTTGATATACTATTATAATTAGACAACTTGCACCGGTTTGGGGGAACTGATGGGCCCTGATTAATCATGTTCATGGTGGTATTATCGAGTCATGCATGGCCACTTACTTGAGGGATCACCTGGCGGCCTCCAGGGATTCCGTGGGGTGTGCTGGCACCCCTACTCCTGATATTCATGCCGGGTATGCACACGCCCTAGACCTATTTCTATGGGATCTGCGATACTCTATTCCTGTTCGGGCGACCATAAGTCCCGGTACCTAGCGGTACGTTCCGGCTCAGCACCGGATACTCCTGAACCGTTGTCCCGGGCATGTACGGGACCCATCCAGAACATGATTCATCGAACTTTAATCAGTTTCCAGATAACTTGCTCTATAAGTTGTAAGTAGAAGTATGTGTAATGGGACGCATACTAAAACCTACAACTTAGACAGCCTAATCATAATAATAATTCTAATACGTCTCCGCCGCTTTGTTTTGTATTTCGAGCTGTACGTGTTCAGGTCACGGTAATGTGAGGTAAAGGTATATGGATGAGGGTTTCCTTGTTTGGATTATTCCTTCGAAGTACTAACCTCATGGAGCCATGACCTAAACCTGTACAATTGGATTTACTCGTAATCGGTTTTTATTCTGTTTTATCGGTTTTATAATAACTTAGGAGATAACTAGTATTGCCCTATCTTCTTTACTGTTTATCTTGTTATGCCATGTATGTCACATACTGTATACCTTTTGTTCCTGCATGCTTATGTCTACAATATAGTATTCATGCTTACAATCCAGATTTACCGATACGCATGTGCTCACCTATACTCGCCATTTGGCTTTCGTATTACTACTCGCCTGGGGAGTTCATCTGACTCCCCTGGATTCTCACGTCCAGGTCCTGGAGCTTGGAGCTAGAGGATTCTTCTTGCTGAGGACCAAGTTTACTTCTGTGGAGCGGTCAGATCAGCTGTAGCTCCAGTCCCATCCTTGCACCTCCTGGTTGGCTCGCGATATCTCCAGCTATCTCGTGAGCACCCTTGTGTACTGTTCATATATGTATATTTCTTGTATTCTCGCATTTGCGCCTATCAGGTGATGTAATATTATTGTAATATTAATCACCTCTGGTGATGACTCTGTAATTGGACTCATGTATTGGAATGTATAATGCACCACTTGCTTCCGTACTCTGATTCTTGCTTGTACTGATGCTTAGCGTATATACGTGAGGGTAGTTCTGACCTACGTATATACGTTGCAGTAACGTCTCCGTACCCGCGGGATCGGGGCGTTACACTACACATATGACAGTGGTATCTTCAGTTTTTCCAAACGAAACTGAAATTCCTGTAGTGCTAAGTTAACATTACACCTCTAACTCACATCCTTGTCAAATTAATATCATACCTCTGACAAGATTCAATCTAATTCGTTAAGTTAATATCACACCTCTGACGGTAAAGAAATACTCAGATCCCCAATAGTAAAGAAATACTCAGATCCCCGACGGGTCTAGTCTTACTTGTTATTCTCATCAATAGAATAGTATATCCACTTAAAATCACTGTTAGATTAATATCACACCTTTAACAGTGTTCACACTAATCTCCAACTGAGTCTTAATTATGTTAATACTAAACCTCTAATATAGACTCAATCACAATCTCCTGCGGAGTAAAAACTTCACTTGTCATTTTCATTCATAGAATGAAAAGTCCACAAAAACTATTTCACTCCTGTCAGGTTAACATCACACCTCGGACAGTAACCTTAAAATTTCTTAAATGGAATTTTTTACTTTGAGTTGCTAAGTTAAATATCACACCTCTAGCAAATCAAAGGTAATCACTTGTCTGATTTTCCAATGCAAAAAGGAAGTCAAGGCAAATAAGAAGGCAGAAAAGTGTCACTTTTATTCAAAAATATGAAAGTGATACAAAATGCTCTCTTTTCCAATAAGATTGAGTGTTATAATAAAGGAGTACAAAAAATCCCCTCTTGCTCAGCGAAAAGTTGCACTCACTCCTTGAAAATAAACAAAGTTTGTCTTCTTGACTGTAGTTGGAACGCAGATCAACCTCCTCTCCTCTTGAGAACAATGGTATTTCTCATGGTCAAAATGCAAGGGAGCATTCCGATTCCACTCGACCAAATGGTGCGAAGGACTTCACAAGGTTGTAATCCTTCACTTAATTGGAAGCTCTGCCACCAGAAAGTCATTCAATGAGCATGGGTTTTTCGTTGCTGATACTTCGTTGAATAAGATTGGTGAAGGGAGAATTTGAGACCTTACTAGTGACGTCCTCTTTCCCGTGACCTTCAAATGCGCCATGCTCATTGTGATTAGGAAGGATCCAAGACCTTACTGGTGCATCATGTCCAATACTATCTTGATGTGTATTGAGAACCGCGCGGATCTTCCTCGCCCTTGGACAAAAGTTCTGACTCCTTAAGTGGTTGTCAATCGAACGAACTGGTCGTTTCATGTCTACCTCAATGGACGCGGCAAGGACACTGGAATAAGCACCAACGATATGGCCACGAACTGCAAGAAGGAAAAAACCCAAGGGTTAAATTTCTACAAAGACAGAAAATATGAATGCAAAAGCACAGACGCGGGTCTTCAGTCATAGACTCTAGACGCGAGTCTTATACGTGAATCATGCATCTAAAACTTCAAGACGCAGAGTTTACCTTGCTCTACAAAAAAAAATGGATCCGAATGCACAACCCAACATTAAACTCGCACCTGAGAATTGAAACGCGGGGCATATATTAAAGACGCAGACGTGAGCCTTAAAAATTTTCTAAGTCACTTCAGACGCAGGTATTATATGAGAGACCCATTTCTAAGGCTTTAAAACGCAGAGTTCGCCACACTCATGTCTAAAGATCTCAAAGAGTGTCTAAGGCTTTAACATGTAGAGTTCTCCACACTTGTGTCTAAAGATCTTAAAAGAGCGTCTAAGGCTTTAATACATAGAGCTCGTCACACTCTCGTCTAAAGACCTCAAAAGAGCAGTCCTAAAATTTTTCGAAGTTATGAACTCTAGACGCGAGTTTTATATGCAAAACTCGCGTTTGAGGCCTCAAAACGCGAAGTTCACCATGCTCACGTCTGAAGAACTCAGGACTTAAAAATCTACAAGCTGTGTTTCATCAGTTAACATGAAGATTGCATTTGCAGAGCATGGACGCGGGAATTTCAAGTCGATTGTTTAAATTTTAAGAAAGAAGTTTCAGAAGTTTCAGGAAGAGATCAAGAGACAGAGCATGAACGCATGGATCTCAAGTCAACTGTCTAAACTTCAAGAAAGAAGTTTTCAAAAGTTTCAAAAAGAGATGAAGAGACAGAGTCTCTTTATGATCGGCGATGACATAGCCCCAAGGAAACAAAGTCTTATTATGTCAAAGGCTATTTCTAACCTGAAGAAGAGTTCTTTGGAGGGAGGACATCATCCGTCAAGACATGGCCAAGAAAGCACCAGAGGGGATGCTTTTTGATTTTGAAATCACTTAACAGTGATAATCTTCGAAGAAGATTGCAAGAAATATCATAGCTTTGGGTTCGTTCAAAAAACTTTGGAAGTTCTTCAGGAAACAGTCTTGAAGAAGAAGACAGTCCAAAAATTCTAAAGGTTCTTCAGAGCACCTGCCCATGAAGAGAAAAACAGTCAAGACGAACGACTGTTAAGAGGCTCATGGCCTATTTACGGGCTCGCTAAATGGCCATTTATTAACGGCATTAAAATTAAAATCGTTCTTAAAGGCCAATTAATAGCCTTAATTCGTGACGCGAATATCAAATCCAGTCTGAGTGAGACACGTGGATTTTTGCTCTGGGATGTCCCAATGACACGCGCCCCCAACCGTCAACGGCAGCTTTGCCTCGAAAGATCCAGCGAGATCTTCGCGTTCTTGTAAACTGCATGCGACGCTTCAAGGGTCGCATTTTGAAGTCTGTGTCCCTTCGCAAACCAAAGGCTACGTTTCCTCAACAGAATGAGGATCGCGTCTTTAAGAATTCAAGGCCGCATCTTAAAATCGGCATCCTTCCACGAACCGAGGGTTGCGTCGCCTTTAGCAAGTTGAAGAGTTTAGGGTTGCGTTCCTTCAACAATTCAATGACGCACACTCTAAATGAATCAGAGCCACGTCTCTCAACAATCAAGAGCCGCGTCTCTTAACAACTCAGAGTCGTATCTCTCAACAATTCAGATTTGCGCCCTTTAAGTGAATCAGAGTCGCGTCTCTCAACAATTTAAAGTCGCGTCCTCTAAGTGAATCATAGTCGTGTCTCTCAAACAATCCAGAGTCACGCCCTCTTAACAATTCACAGTCATGTCTCTCAACAACTCAGTGTTGCATCTCCTCTACAATTTAGGGCCTCACCACATCAACAATTCAGTGTTATCTGAGTTTTCTCCTCTACAACTCATAGTCGCCTCTCAGCAAATAGTTAAGGACTGCGTCTCCACATTGGTCAAGAGCCGCGTCTATAAGAACTGCGTTCTCCTACACAACAAAGAGTCTGTCTGATTCTCAAACACAAAGGAGGGATAAATATAAGACAAATTTGATAACTTTTATTATTGATATCAAAATGATAAAAGTGATACAAACACTCTTATTCAACAAATGGAGTCTTACAAAAAGAAGAGAGATACAAAAGTCGCGTCTTTTCAATTAATAGAAGTCCGCGTCTCCATTTCAAAGATTGCCATCTTTATTATTCTCAAGGTCGCTTTTGGGTAAAACAAGAGAGAGCTGCGTCTCTTTGACAAAGTGAGAGCTGCGTCTCCACTTTGATGCTTGCGTCTCTCCATTGAATGAGAGTTACGTTTCTACTTCAGGCGAGGTGGTGTCTCTAAGGCAACACGACCTTTTGCGTCTACAAACTTGTGTTCAGTCTCTTCTTTTGCAATCAGTTCAATAGTACACTGGCAAAAGCAGTTGGCAATTTTTCCTGATTTAATAGTACACCAACAACCAGCTCAGAGTTCTGATGGTCCGGACTGCGTATTTGGATATGCATGACGATCATCTCAGGTGGCTTCAAAAAGTTTAATAGTACACTTATGAAGACAAAAATTCAGGCAAGATCGAGCTCAAGGGATCTCAGAAGATTGCCAGTCTAGTCTTGAGAGCTTGCTGCCAACAAAAAAGTCCAAAGTGTTTCAAAACCCTTTCCGATCACCACAGAGTTTCAAAAACTTTGGAAGGGGTTATGTAAACTGTCTAAAAATCACTGAAGATAAGTCATCAGATAACATGGTCCATGCTTTAAACGCGAGGCTAATCAAAGCCACTCGTGCAGAGCCAAGACACAGGGCTTGAAGCTCGCGTCTCAACACCACTACAATGCCAAGACGTAAAAATCAAAGCCCGCGTCTCAGTACCACTTCAGTACTCAGACAGAGAGCTTGAAACTCGTGTCTCATACACAAAGCTCAACACAGAGTTAGAAGCTCGCATGTCAACACCACCGCGGTGCCCAAATGCGAAACTCAAAACCTGTATCTCAGACGTGAAGCTCGACACAGAGTTTGAAGCTCACGTTTCAACACCACCGCGGCACCCAAACGCGAAGCTTAAGACCCGCGCCAGCATTACCTCAACGGCTAAATGCAAAGCTCAAACCCACATTCCAATTGAAGAGGAGCTCTGCGTCTCAGTTATAACTATCCCCTTTATTGGGTCAAGTACTGCCCACGTAATGATGGGAGTTAACCCCCATCATGGAGGGTTTTTAGGGGACAGTTTTACCCTTGAAACCCCTATAAATTGTTCAGTTTGCTATTGAAGAAGGGTCAAAATTTTCAGCTGAGGAATACTTATAAAGAGTTAAACTCTTCTACAAACTTGCTGAGTTCAAGTTTTTGCCTAAGTCTCTTTGAGATTTCATTGGATAGGAGTTATGCTACTCCATCAGTGATCTAAAGATAAAAGTTCCAGAGGAGCTTGACGTTCACCCGTTAACAGAAACAAGATTCACTTTCTACCGCTACGTAAAGAACCAGCCTTAATAAAAAGAAAATATGAGTTTGAATGTCTTCTCTCTCTTGTAGTTGGAATTTGAATTGTTGTAATCTTTCATTGATTCAAAAAGATTTTGCAATATATTGTCAACATTCCCCCGTACAAAAGCGTCTACTTTCAAAGGTTTAAAGCAGAAGAAGACTGCCCAAGGGTACAAAGAGAAGGATCAAGAAGGTAAGAATAAGCGCTTCAAAGGAACTTGCTACATCTGCAACAAAGAGGGACACAAGGCGAATGAATATCGCAGTCGTCCCAAAAAGAACAAGAAGGACAGTTCGCAGGCAAACCTGACCGACCATGCGTCACCAAGCCTATCAGCTGTGGTGTCAGAAGTGAATCTGACAACCAACAATAAGGATTGGTGGGTAGACACTGGGGCTACTCGGCACATCTGCTCTAAGAAATATTATTCTCTGATTATTAAAAACTAAAGCATGATGAGCAACTCTTCATGGGTAACTCAGCCGTCTCTATGGTTGAGGAAAAAGAAAGGTCATCCTGAAGTGGACATCTGGGAAGGAGCTAATTCTAAACGATGTACTATATATTTTAGATATCCGTAAGAACTTGATCTTTGAATTAATCCTTAGTAAGCAAGGTTTAAGAATGATTTTCAAATCAGATAAGTTTGTACTTACTAAGGGCGGGATGTATGTGGGCAAGGGTTATCTTGTTGATGGCCTATTTAAGGCCAATATTGTTATAGTGGACAAAAAGGCCATGTATCTGTACCAAAAACTCATAAATAAACAAAAATCTTCTGTTTATTTGTTTGAATCTCCTATTTTATGGCATGTTAGATTGAGGCATGTAAATTACAAGTTCTTAAAAAACTTGTCTAATCTAGGATATATTCCTAAACTCAAATTGGAAGAAATTCTCACATGTGAGGATTTGTGTTGAAGCCAAGTTCACAAAAAGTTCATTTCACTCAATTGATCGAAATACAGAACCTTTAGGGTTAATTCATAACGACTTGTGTGACTTGAAATTTGCGCCAACAAGGGCGAAAAAAGTATTTTATTGCTTTTATTGATGATTGTACAAGACACTGTTATGTGTATCTTGTAAACGTAAGGATAAGACATGAATATGTTTCTAACATATAAAGCTGAAGTTGAGAATCAACTCAATAAGAATATAAAATTCTACAATCCGATCGAGGTGGAGAATATGAATCAAATGAATTTAGTGAGTTATGTGCTAAATTTGGTATAATTCATCAAACTACAACATCATATACTCCTCAGTAAAATGAGATTGCTGAATGAAAAAACAAAACTTTGAAGGAGATGGGCAATTCTATACTCGTAAGTTCTGGCTCTCCACAGAACTTGTGGGGGAAGCTCTGTTAACTGCAAATTATATTCTAAACAGAGTATCCTACAAGAAACTTGATCTTCTACCATTTGAGTTATGGCATGAAAGGGCTCCTTCCTACCATTACCTCAAATGTGTGGGGTGCCTTATAAGGTACTAGCACCACTGCCTAAAAAAACCAAGTTAGGAGCAAAAATAATGGATCACATATTCATAGGTTATACCTTGAATAGCAGTGCTTATAGATTTTTGGTACATAAATAAAAAATACCAGATATTCATGTAAACATGATTATCGAATTTAGAGATGTTGTGTTTTTTAAAAAAATCTTTCCATACAAACATGAAGAAGATAAGACTTCTGAAAAAAAACACACGAGATGGCGTTCAGGGACAAAAGCACCAAGGAACCAATTGGTAATGCGAAAGTTGAACTAAGAAGAAGTCAGAGATCAAGATCTCAAAACCTTTTGGTCTGTATTTCATAGCATATACTATTGAAAGCGCGCCTCTAACGTTAAAGAGGCTATATCTACCCCAGAAGTACAAATGTGGAAAGAAGCAATAAGTAGCGAAATAAAATCCATCTTAAGTAATCATACTTGAGAATTGGCAAAGTAGTAAACCAATTGGGAGTAAGTGAATTTTTAAAAGAAAATTAGAACCCGATGGATCTATTGATAAGTACAAGGCTAGATTAGTAGGCAAGAGTTATCGACAAAAGGAAGGACTTAACTGTTTCGATAGTTATTCACAAGTAACAAGAATAACTTTTATTCGGATGTTAATTGCTATTGCAGCATTACACAATTTAGATATCCATCAAATGGACGTCAAGACTGCATTCTTAAATAGTGAATTAAATGAAAAAATATATATATGGAGCCGCCTGAAGGATTTATAGTCAAGGGCCAAGAACATAAAGTATGTAAATTGGTTAAATCTTATACAGTCTAAAGTAGGCTTCTAAACAATGGCATGAGAATTTGATAGTCTCATTATCAAATATGGATTCACTATCAATGAATGCGATAAGTGTGTATACACTAAAATAGTTGGAGATGCATGTATCATTGTTTGTCTATATATAAATGACATGCTGATACCTGGGACTAATATTAAAGTTATTAAGTCCACTAAAAGAATGCTATCTAACAATTTTGATATAAGGATCTGGGGATTGCTGATGTAATTTTAGGAATTAAAAGCGCAGGAACACCAGCTGGAATCGGTCTATCTCAATCTCATACGTGGATAAGATGATAGAAAGATTCAAGGAGCATGAGATAAAAGAGAATACAAATCTTTTTCTCCCACACATCCACCTTTGTAAGAATACAGGAACTGGAGTGCGAGTATTCTCAGATTATCGGAAGTCTAATGTATTTAATGAATTACACTAGATTCGATATTGCTCATGCTGTAAGTAATTAAACAGATACACTAGTAACCCTAGTGATGATCATTAGACTGCTTTACTATGAGTATTAAGTTATGTATCACATACAAAGGAATATACCTTGAAATATGGACAGTATTCATCAGTACTTGAAGGATACAATGATACTAATTGGATTGTAGATTTTAAAGAATCAAAATCAACTAGCGGATACATATTTACTCTTAGAGGCGCAGCAGTATCCTGGAAATCTTTCAAACAAACGTATTGCCCATTCCACAATGGAATCAGATTTCATAGCCTTAGATAAGGCTGGAGAAGAAGCAGAATAGCTTCAACAATTTTTAGAAGATATACCATTATGGCCAAAGTCAGTGCCGCCATATGCATTCACTACGATAATCAAGCAGCGATATCGAGAGCACAAAATTTTATGTATAACGGTAAGTTTAGACATATTCGTTGTAAACATAATACCGTTAAGCAGTTGATCTTAAATGGAATTATCTCTATTGACTTTGTATTGTCAAAAGATAATATAGTGGATCCGTTTACTAAAGGCTTAAATGAAGAGCGTATAAACTGCGCATCGAGAGGAATGGTTCTAAAAGCCTAACTATACCGAGTCAGCTTAATGGAAACATCACTTAGCGACTGGAGATCCCATGGACTAAGTTCAAAAAGAAAAACTAGTTATGATTGACTCTGCGAGTAAGCACTCAATAGCTTGACTCCAACCATTCGCATGGTACACCCAAGTGCTTTTACAAGTGGATTAAGGATAAGCTTAACGCTTTTAATGATGCCTATATCTTGTTATTAAAACAAGTGGGGTAAAGTAGATTACTTTTTATAGGACGATCACTTATGTGAGTATAGAGTTGGGTCGACTCTTTGAGAATCTCTATAGAGGCTGTTATTCCCTAAAGATACTCTCTAAAACTAAGAATGTCCAAGGTCAAAATGGACACAACTGAGAACAAAAGTTGATTTGGAAAGCTACTGTGTGAAGCTTGTTGATTTGGCTTACAATAACGGCTGGCAGTTCAAGACTTAGTTCATTGATTAGTCAGTAAGTCTGATAAATTTTTTGCTATGGAAGGTTTAAGACCTAGTTTACCTATTTGGATGCAATTTCTTTTCTAAAGTACCTTTCACTATAGAATCAGTCTCTTTGTGTGTCAATTCCTTGAATCTCCATTCATTATGGGGATTTTTTGGAAATAAAAGAATTAAACAGTGAATCTTTAAGCTGAATTAAGATGTGATTCGATGATAGAATCAACCAGATAATAGTTGGAGTGTATTCTGCTTCCATTGGGATGAACGTGATATATTTACATGTTCAATTCTATTTTTACAATGAATGAGATATTCAAGTCTAAAGTTTACACAATTCAAAAGCTAAAGGGGACTAAAGGTAGCTTAAAGCATTTAGTCCTGCATTGAATATGGGGTGGAAGTTTGAAGTGTTTAAATAGAGGAAAATGGGAACAAAGGGTGTGCCCTTTGAGTATTTGGAGTTTTCATGCGCGATTGGGGGAAACTATGCCCCTGCGCATGTGCACGCCGCCGCCCCCCCGCTGCTGGCGTCAAGCTGGAGTCGGAGTTGGGGCCTGGGCCCGGGCCTGGGCTTGGGCTTGTATCCAACCCGGCCGGTTCTTTTGAACAGGGCCATATGGGTTTGGTGCTCCAGTGGGTCTCGACCCGTTCCGCTACCCGCGCTGCGCTGCAACAGTTGGAAGGAACCACTACAACAGCTCCTGTCTGGAACGAACAGTTGCAACGGTTCAGACAGAACTGTTGCAACCGCTCGGACTCCAAATGATAGATATGCCCTCTATACGGTTCCCATGAGCGCTATAAATAACGCTCCTCTCCATGAACTACAAACACACAGAAAGCATAGAACAACAAAGATTCTACTCTCCTTTCCCTCTAAATTTAGAATTCGGATTTTTGGAATAAAAATCTGAAAAGAGATTCGTTCTAAAAGAAGGATTCAGAAAATTCAACAAATTCTTAAATAGATTATTGTTTGAATCTGGGACTTCTTAAGAAGTATATTCTTCTCAATTCCTCCTTTCTCTACAGTGAATAATCCTCCAAAGTTAAGAAAAATATTCTCCCTAAAATTTGTCTTCGTTCTACTGCATTGGAATCCTGTGAAAGTACTGATTAATTACGGTTCGATCTTTCGGTGATTTGGTAGTGTTATCTAAATACCGTGAAGGAATGTTGTATCTTGGGAGACCAGCATCCAATAACCCGTTAGTACCGAAACGGGGGACGTAATTATCTTAAGGAGATTCACTACATGCGTACCCCACTCTAATTATTATATAAGTGAACTAACGTTCTTTATACAAGGGTTATACTAAAATATTTATGCTCATAAATATTCCTGTATATTGAGACTGACTAATACTAGTCTAATTGGTTTTTAACCAAGGAAAGTAATTGAAAGATGATTCTATAATTAAGCAACGTTCTACTGAACGGAAAACTTTCCACCTGATACTCACCGACGTGGCTAATTAGATCGGTGACATTGATTAGTTGTCAGATCTATTCCTGCATATAACATATAGTCCATGTGGGTATCTCATAATGTGAATCCTGGCTATTTCTACTTCAATGTGCAAAACTTATTCAGGTATCATGGATGAAATAATTCAAACAGAGGCCAAGATTGAAAGTCTATGGATATATTGAACTTGTTTATATTAAATTGTGATATTTTTCAGATTTAAGATACTTGTTTTGTAAATTTATCATGCTTGAAAAGGTGCCTTGAAATATGTAGAATGCAATTTTGTTAAATGCGATCAAAATTACCATTTAATGTAATCTGGTTGTGAAATCACTATATTTATTTTAACAGTATTATAAGTAGTGTTATGATGTGTAATTATTTTTAACACTCGGATGACAAACTGACTGTCACAGTGCATATAGTGTATTAGTTATCTATATAATCACCCAACGTGTATGTTTAATAGTAAGGAAATTCACTTTAAGACAATGTACTTGCACGATTTTGTACAATTAAAATTCCTTTAGGATTGTCAGTTCTACTTAACTAATGTTGCAACAAGAATTAAATAATAGTAGAAATATTCCAATTTAATTTTCCTAATAAGTAGTATGTAATTAAATTTATAACAGGATATTTAATTGCAAGAATCAATCACTTAACTACTTGCAAATATAATTAACAGCTAGCTAGAAAGAGATAATATACTAATATATAAATTAGTAAGATACTAAAATAAACAAATAATTAACTAATTACTTGCAAAAAATTTGAAACTTATTTTGTAAGTATTAGAGAAATTTAAATAAATGTTTTCCTGAAAGAATAGTAACAATTTGTAGGAATTTAGTGAAAGTCCATACTTAAATAGAATTTTTTCAATGATTTGCTCTTATAATAAAGTTGTAAGAAATTGGGAAAGACCCCGTAAGAATTTTGTAACAATAAGATCTTTGTAAAGAGTTTAATAAGATATTGTAAAAATTATTCGGATAATTATTTGCAAGAAATTAATAGGATAAGAAATTTAGTACTTATAATAATTTGAAATAAGAAGATTTGAAATCATTTTAATCAAGCAAGACTTTGTAAGAATCTATGTGATAGATTGTAATAATCTGAATAAAGAAAATCTTGAAAGAATAGTTATAATAATTTTAATCAAACAAGATTTTGTAAGTGAACAAATCGTTTGCAAGAACCCATTAATTTGCATGAATAGAAAATAAATTAAATGAAAAGAAGAAACTATATATGTTTTTAATTCTTTAGATTGTTGTATAAAACTTATACTATTTCCTAAACATGCAATTTCCTCTCGAAATTAAATTAAGACAAACAATAATTACTTATTCTAGTATGCAACAACAATCATAATTAGAAATAAAATAAGACAAAAGAAATCTGGCCCGGGGAATGCCTTCGCGATGTCATTGCCCTAAAGGATCAAAAGCCACCTTGTCCAGACACATATAGGCTTTGTCCCCTGACGGTAAAAGATCACCCAGATTCACCAGCATCTGTTTTGGATGGAAAGATATGCCTCTGCTAAGATGCTTCGTTGCCCGAAATAAACTAAGAATATAAAAGTTTTTGTTGGAATTTTTTTTGAAAGGAGACGAAGTTGTAAGTGATAAAGCTGTTTCCCAGCGTGTAGAGAGAGAACTGCGAGGGGCTTTATATATAGCCATCTTGAGTCCTTGTGGTTGTAACAACCCTGCGAGAATCTGCCAAAATAATTACAAAAAATATGAAGAATCAAAACAAAATGATGGCTCACACACTCGCCGCCAGGCGCAAGCCTCGTGTGGTGTACTCGACCCGTATCCACTAACTCATAATAATAGTATTTGAAGGAGTTGATATTTATACCACTCTACCTTCTTTGATTCATCCAATGTGGATTAAAAGACAAGGAGAAAGTGAGTAAAACTCAAGTTTTTCATACTCAAAACCAACACTTGTGTAACGCCCCGATCCCGACGGGTACGGAGACGTTACTGCAACGTATATACGCAGGTCAGAAATACCCTCACGTATATACGTTAAGTATCAGTACAGGAAAGAATTAGAGTACGGAAGCAAATGGTGCATTATACATTCTAACACATGAGTACAATTACAAAGTTATCACCAGAGGTGACAAATATTACAATAATATTACATCTCCAACATGGCGCAAATGCGAGAATACAAAGGATGTACAAGTATGAACAGTACAAAAGGCACTCACGAGTTTACAAAAGGAAACTCGAGAGGCACACAGGGGGCCTGGAAGGATAGAGCTTCAGATGGTCTGCTGGAGATCTATGCTACCGCTGCGCCACTCTGATCAACAACTGGGAGAATCCGCACGCTCCAAGCTCCAAGACCTGGACATGAGGATCCAGGGGAGTCAGATGAAACTCCCCAGGCGAGTGGTGATGTAAATGCCAGATGGCGTGCTGAGATAAGTACAAGTGCATCGATAAAACCGAATCATAATCATGCATTGAAAACCGTGTCGTGAGCAGAAGCAAGTAGATGTCAGACAGGAAGTACTCAGGGTATGATGAGAATAGGAGACTGGTGGAATAGAATACAAGGAATAAAGCAGGGTATGAACAGCTAATATGATAAAAATCATAAAACCGAAAATCCGAAGTAAAATCCACTACAAGCAAATATGGCGAGGCATATCACAGATTCATAGCCGTCTAAGTTGCAGGCTTCAGTATGCGTCCCATTCCACATACTTCTACTTACAACTTAAAGAGCAGGTTATTATCTTGACACTTTATTATTACTCGTCTTACCCTGATATCTAGATATGTGAACTAGCGTCCCAGCACACATATATCCATATCTGAGTAAAGCAAGACTGTTATTGGAAACCAGCGGGGGTATCAACGAACTATGTTTACAGTGGGTCCCGTACATACCCGGGACCACGGCCCAGGATTGTTCCGTTGCTTGGTGACGGAACCTGTCGCAAGGCGATCAGGAGGGTCTTATGGATGCCCTTATCATGATGGTACCAGGAAGGAGGGAGCCAGCACTCCCCTCGGTCGCCTGGAGGCCCTCAGGTCAGACCGGAAGTTTTAGTTGCACAACATGCCTAATACCACTGTAAACACGAACACATATTGATAGCCGCAAGTTTCCCCCGACCCGATGCAAGTTGTTCCTTTTTATGATTTATTTGGTAATTATCATTTACGGGAATAACAGGTGCAAGACATGATCAGGAGTTCAGGTCACTGTATGTAATACAGGATAACAGGTCACTGTACATAGTACAGGATAACAAGGCAGGATTCCCGTAAATGTGATAATCACAAGGTCAAGTATATCATGCCGGGTGTCAAGTGATAGCATGACAGGAGAATGATATTTGGCAGGTGACCAATCATGTCAAGAGATTGATATTAGTCCGTGGCAAGTCATGTCATAACAAGGGGTCTTGCCAAGTAGTAGCATGTTTAGAGTCAGGTGATAACACATCAGGTGTTAAATAGTAGCAGGTAAATGGCAGGTATGAAGTAATGTCAGGGCAAGTGTTAACATATCAGGTAAATACATGGCATGTGATAGAGTAGTAGCTGAGCACAACCAAGCGGAGCTGAGCAAGCTGGAAGCACAGACAGCAAGCAGTATTTAACACTGGAGCGTCTGACAAGATTACCGGGACAACTCAGCTTAAAGTGCGAGTAGAAAATCCGGCAGCATCTCGCCTAGACGAATCTAGTGGTAAAACGCTGAACGCTGATCATGATAACCAGGCGGAGCTGAACAAGCTGGAAGCACAGGCAGCGAACAGGGTTTAGACACTAATACGCTTGGCGAGGTTACCGGGATAACTCATTTTAGAATACGAGTAGAAAATCTAGTAACAAACTTGCCTAGACGAATTTAGTGAATAAAGCGCTGAGCGCTAAGTATGCTCACCAGACGGAGCTGAGAAACCTGACGATCCCAATCACTTCTTTTTCGAGATAGTGAGAGACCGGAGGCTGAAGGTCCGAGCACGCTCGGAGTTTAAGCGCACTCTCGGTGGCTACTAGCCATCCCAGGAGTGGGCAGAAACCCAGAGTCCAATCGACCACGAAGGGTTGGTCATGCATGGTATAAAGCAACAAGGTACATTACAGGCATGGTATATGTACAAGAATTAAACTACCCTAATACAAGCATTCGTCACAGAGCAAGACATGTCCAGTCATTGGCACTCGGCCATACACAAATACAGGGACTCAGCCCAATACATTTAAACATGGAATAAAATACATGTCGACCCGACAAAGCGGGGAAACCCAAATGGAAGCGAGGACACTCGCCGAAATGAGAAAGTCAAGAAGAAAGCGAGAACACTCGCCTAAATCACCGGAAATGCTAAAAAGTCCGAAATCCAAGGACCTCGCGCACGCGCCATAAATAGAGAGAGAAACCTGGAGAGAAAGTATATGGAAAGAGAGAGAGTGCACAGGGAGACGCGGGTTTTGAGAGTGAGATGCGGGGGTCGCAGACGCGGGAGTTGCGTCGCGGGAATAGCAGACGCGGGAATCACAGACGCGGGAGTCGCGTCGCGGGGATGCCACAAACGCGGGGTTCGAGATCCGCGTTCAAGTCAGGACGCGAGGAGAACGCAGACGCGGACGTAGGTTCTGCGTCGCGTTAATCACGAGAAGAACACAGACGCGGGTATTAGCTCCGCGTTGTGTTGACACGAGAGGGACACAGATGCGGGCATGGATTCCGCGTTGCGTCGATACAATAACGCGAAGGCCGCGTTAAGGGATTGCCTAGACGTGGGGGTGAGATCCGCGTTAGGAATCAACAGAGAGGAAGAGAAAGGTGATGTTTGGTGGTTGAAGTAAAGGAGATAGAGGTGGTATTGTGATGGTAAAAAGTGATGGTGGAAGTGAAGATGGTGGTGGTCACGCTTGTGTTGTCGTTGCAATTGTCACCGGAATGATTACCGGAATAATTGTGAACGATTACCGGAATAATCATCGGAGATGTTGCTTGCAATTGTCACCGAAATGATTACCGGAATAATCGCGAACGATTACCGAAATAATCATCGGAGATATTGCCGACGAAGAAGAGCTCGGCACCAATCCAAAGGAGGTGGCCGGCCCTTGATGTGGTGATGGGGTGGTGATTTTGTGAGGGTTTTGATGGTGGTGGTATTTTTGGAAAAGGTAAAGGAGATGGTGGAGGTTTTGGTGGAGTTTGTTGGAGTTTGTGGTGGTTTACATGGAGATGGAGGAGGAAGAAGATGAAGGTAGTGAGTTGGAGAAGTTGTAGTGGTTGTTGTTGTGGTGGAGATGAAGGAGGAGTTGGTGGTGGTTAAGTTTTGGTGGAGAGACGAACGAAGTAGAATGAAGAAGGAAAAGTTTATATAGGAATTGGAATTGTGAAGGTGATGTAAAAATGTTAAAGAGAGGGGTTTATTTGTAAAATGGAGAGGTGAAGTGGATCTTTGGCCGGCCATGGTGATGGGAGAGGAGTTTGAGTAGTTTTGGATATTTTGGAGAAGATATTTGTGGTGGAGAAGATATTTTGGAGAAGATATTTTTGGTGGAAGAATGGAGAAGTTTGGAGAATTTGGTGGAAAGAAAAGGAAAGAAAGAAAAAAAGAAAAAGGGAAAAGAAAATGAAAAAAGGAAGATATTTTATTGGAAGAAAAAGTGAAAAATAATTAGAGTGGCGGATTCCCGGGATTCGGTTGCGGATGCGGAAACTTTCGGAAAAATACCGGAATCGTCTGAAAATCAAGTATCTCGGAACGACCCGCAAAAATTCTCAAAAATCAAGAATATTATTCTAAGAATCATGGTGAAATTCGTTTCAAGAAATTCTTTATAGGTTTTAAAATAAAAATCCTGGAATCGGCCGTCAATATCGGTCGACGCCAAATCGGGCAGAAATTTGATAAATTCTGAAAATGCCCAAAAAATGAATTAAGATAGTAAATATTATTCTAAGAACATATGGGAAAGCGGTTTCTCAAAATTTGACTCCATTTGTAAATTAAAAATCTAGGAATCGATCAGCGGTGCTGGTCGACACCGGTTTTGAAGATTTTCCATTTAATTCAGGAAAATTCCAGAAAATCATAGAAAATCTAAAATATTGGAAAATGATGTTTAAAACTGAAATTGGTCAAATCGGAATAATAGAAAGACCAATTGAGTAATACACTAGGATCGGGTCCCTGGTTCAGAGAAGAGTAGACTCTGAGTCCACGAATCTTGATTCAAGACAAAACGATCATATAAATAATTCATAATACAAAATAAATATAGAAAGTAAATCGAAAAATACGATCGAAAAATCTGAATACGCAACTAAGTACGTATTCTGGGAGCGGGGTGTTACAACTTGTCTCCTCGATCACTGACCCTTGTTCGCGTTAGTACCAGCTTCGATTTCTTATGAGCTCGTCGCCATAGCTTTCGATCAAACCAAACGCTCGAACTGCTCTCTTCTGCCCTCTTTCTCCCCCCACTCTTCAGGAAAAATAAAAAGGCCAAAGAGACTGGTTAGATAATGAGAAGTCTCAATCTATGGCGATTCTTTCAAAAAATTAATTACTTAATTAAAAAATTATTCACATCTTATCTGATTTCACATTATTTGTGAAAATTGAATATTCATTTATTTGTGCTAAATTTTGAAAGTGAAAAGGAAACGTATAGAAATTTCATATTTCAACTCAAGGATATAAGTAGTCTTTTCTCTTTCCCTTTCCTTTTTATTTTGTACGCAATTATATATAAGAGAGAGAGAGAGAGGGAGGGAGAGGAGGGTGTGCGCGTGTTATCATTTCTGTGGGAGAATGTGGGTGTCATTTCTGTTGAGTACGGACCATAGAGCGTCAGTGTCACCTTACCTGTCAAAATCTTGACAGAAAGTGAAAGCAGACCCAAAATCCAGCCCACAACAGAAAAGAGACGGCCCTAGCGGCCCAAAATCAAAAAATCCCCTCCTGTACTGAAGGGCCCAAACACCGTCCACCTGTCGCGATGAAAGGACAGCCTTCTTGATGAGATCACCAGCGTTTCTCTCTCGAGTCTTGACGCGTAGTTTTGGGTATTTGAATCGTCGTCGCCTGTGCGTATTCTACGGTTCTACTGCAATCGAAAATGGGGAAAATTTGAAAAAAAGAGAGTTTTTAAGGGCCTGTTTGTTTCGTTGCAAAACGTCGCAAGTCGTAAGTCGTAAAATGAGAATGGAAAAAGTGAACTGTAGCAAAGAAAATATATTGTGTTTTACGGTGTTTGGTTGATAAAGTGAAGTGTAAATGGAAAAGTATATTGTGTTTTACGGTGTTTGATTGATAAAGTGAAAATGTAAATGATAAAGTATATTGTGTTTTACGGTGTTTGGTTGGTAATGTAAAAGTGTAAGTGGAAAAGTTTGACCACAAAATTAACTGTAGCAGTGATTTAAATATTATAAATACTATTAAATTAAATCTACTATTGCAAATTAAATTGTATTAATAAATTTGAGATAAAAAATTAATAATCTTAATATTTTATTTATAACAATAATATTAATAAAATATTAGTATAAATATTAAATATTAACTAAATAAATAATATAAAATTTAAGAAAATCTAAAGAACATTAATAAAATTTTAAGAATACTAATAAAATATAAATATTAAAAAATTTACAACAATAATAAAATATAGTTATAATATTATAATATTAAAAATACTTGAAAATTATTATAATATAAATTTTATTATAATATTATTGTAATATTATAGAAATATAAAATTAATAAAGTAAAATATAATTATAATTTAATAATAAATTATCATTATAGTACTATTATACTGAATTATTATTACAATATTAACATAATAAAATATTAATATAATAATAAAATATATTATGATATTAATAAATTAATTTTTTATATTGAAAAATAAATAATTAAATATATAGTAATTTTATATTAAAGTATAATATTGTTATATTAATAAAATATTAACTCTAAATAAAATAATAAAAAATGGAATAAGTATTAATAAAATAACAAAGTATTAAATAAATATTAAATTAAAATAGTAAAATATTAAATATTAAAACAATATTAAAAACAATAAAAAAATTAAAGATTAAAAATATAAAATAATTAAATAATTAAATAAGAAATTGAACACTATTTAAAATATTAAATATTTAATAATATTAAATTATATATTGATTATCAAGTAACTGTTTTGAACTGTAAGTATACTTGTAGTGAGAGTTACATGACTACAAAATTAACTGTAGCAACTGCAAGTGAGAAAATATGAGTGTAAAAGTGAGATTTATATGACCACAAATTTAACTGTAGCAACTGCAAGTGAGAAAAGAAGAGTTGCATTTTGCAACTTATTTTTTAGCGAAACAAATAACGAAAAATGAAAAAGAAATTTAACGACTTGCGTTTTGCGATTTTTTGCGGCGAAACAAATATGTCCTAAAGCTTCAATTTTTCTTTCGAGAGAAGCAGCTAACCCTTGCCAATCTCCAGTAGACCCCCTTCGTACGTCTGCGGTTGAAAGGGGAGGGTCTTTCCTTTGGCCCGATCCAATTTGAATTCTTGGGAGATCTAGAGGAATTTGTTGAATTTTGGGAACGAGGTTACCATGAGGAGATAATAGGAGTAGAGATTGGCACAGAGACAGAGGTTTTTTTGGGTGTTAGAGAGAGAAAGAAAAGAGAGAGAGTGATATATAGAGAGAGAAGGGGGCCGATGGCGTCGGGGAAGTTGGAGGGCCCTTCGGCACCCGCCGCCCGTCGAGATCCGTACGAGGTGCTTTGTGTCTCGAGAGATTCCTCAGATCAGGAGATCAAATCCGCTTACCGAAAGCTCGCTCTCAAGTAGTCTTCTCTCTCTTTCTAGCTGTTCATTTTATTGCTATGTGAAGTTATTCTGTTTGATTGTCATTCTCTCTTAAAGAATGAGGAAGAGATGACGTTTTCTCTATCTAGTTTCTTGAAAATTTAGGAGGATGGTTAGATTGGAAAAAGGGTTTTTCCTTTGGAGGAGCATATTTCTTTGAAAGTTCCTAAAATACAGCAACTGTTTTATTCTGCTCATTTCATTGCTATGTGGAGTAGCTCCATTTGATGACTTTTTGAATTGTTTTGTCTTCAAGAATGAAGTTTAGGAGTAAAAGATGAGTTCTTTTTATAATTAAGTTTCTTGAGAATTTGGGAATACATGGGGAACATGTTTGTTTGAAAGCGTCTAAATACAAAAATTCTTGATGTTTAGCCGTATGGCAAAACCAATTTCCTTTGAGTTTGAAATGATGCAATGCAACTGCTGGAGGAGGATGGCTGCCAGGTTATTGAACAATAAAAGTTGTAGGGTGGGAGAATGCACTATGCAAAGTCATTTTAAACATAAAGTAATTGGAAATTTACTCTAGTTAGGTTTTAAATGGTTTAGAAATACATTATTATTCATTAAACTCGATAAATGGTTTAGATCTTAACATCTGAACCAAATTTAAATTACAAGATTTTTACTACAGTGCAGCATCCATGGACAGGCTTTTTGCATCAGAAATAGTGAATATAAAATGGTGACTACATCCTGTTGCATGTGTGGCAACTTGAGTTTGTATCATTAGTAAACTGGAACCCTTTAATACAACCTATTTTATGAGTTTACTTTGCAGGGACACAGTAGATATTTAATGTAGGTAGAATGAATCAAAGTGAATATGTGAAATTTATAGTTTGATTGATAAACCTGAAATGTCACTCCTCAAACTCCTGGATCTCTTCATCCATCCAATTTTTCATCTTTTGTTACATCTCCATCACCGTCACTTGATTTCTAAATATATAGCTAGTCTATGATGCAGATGGAATGAAGCAAAAGTAATACGTGAAAAGTTGCAGTTACCTGTCCAACGCTGCAGCAGATGGGACATACATTTAAGGATTTGCCAGCCTGTAGAGGTACGCCAAAAAGACGAAAATTGAAGCGACACAGACAACTTGAGTCCAGGTTCAAGGGGTCTGCTTCCCTCCTTTTCTCTCGGAGTCCCCAGAGCACATAACTTCCCAGAGCGAGTTCTTGACCTCCTGCCAAAGAGGGAAACAGAGGGGGCGTCTGTCCTTGTCAGTTTTTGACCCCCTCGAGATCATGACACGTGCCCATCCAGCCCTTGGACGATCACGTGACACGCGTCCATACCCGGAATATTTGAAGAAGAGCCCTAATCTCATCTAAACTCCGAGCAGCTCAAGCAGCCAAATGATAGGGATAGAGTCGGTTACGAGTATCCCTATCGCCAACCCAAATCTTTATTTGAATCTGACGGTTACAACTCGAGAGCGGATGACCACATTGATAGCTAGATAGACCAGTGTTTTAAATATCCCCGATATAACCCCGATATTGCGCCGATATTGCGTTTACGGCACCTAGCCGCAATGCTTGGCACATCCAAACCGATATAGCGATTTTCACCCAAAATTGCCGATAAATCGGCATGGACCCGATATATCGGCCGCAATTTCGCCGATTTTGGACCCGATATAGCGTTTTACACTCAATTTGTATGTTAGGTATTTGGGTAATTCGAGCGATGTGGCAATGTGACATTTGTGAAGATTCTACACTTGGATAGTGATTATGCATTTTATAAGCTTAATGTAAGTTATCGAGTCAAGTATATGTTAAACATATAAGTATGATGTTTTATGTAACTTTATATAATTTATGAATATATTGTCTTATTGAGATGCAATTTAAGACAAGAAGATATGTATATTTACAGTCCGATTTAACATCCGATTTTTGAAAATATCCCCGATATGTCCCCGATATATCCCCATCCCCGATATATTTTTCCGCCGATATAGCCGCTGTGGCCGCCATTTCGAACACTGAGATAGACCCCACTGGATAAAGACAAATACTGGCTTTACCAATTCAAATAAAGATATTTGGCTCCAACCGTCTCCAAGGTAAGTAGTTGAGATATGATAGATGTTCAGATAAATGAGGACTCTGTAATCTTATCCAATAGACACCCACCTGTATAGATAATAGACCCCCTTCAACGAAAGGGGACGATCATTCAACCCCAGAAACCCTAGCACATGAGATCTGACAGTCACCGTTGTAATTTTCTCTGAATTATAGTGGACCCTATCCTTGCTCCGTGGTTTTTTCCTTTCGGGTTTTCACATAACTCTGTGCATTTGCTTTGGTTTGATCTCTGAAAATTTTCCATCAATTTATACAATTTGGTACGTGGATAACTCCCCCGGGAATTACCCACTGTAACGCAATATATAGAGAGGGAGGGTTCTGTTGGAGAGAGAACGAGGATGTCATTTCTGTTGGGTACGGACCACAGAGTGCCATCGCCACCTTACCTGTCAAAATTTTGACGGTATTGGAACCAGGCCCAAGTTCCAACCCACACAGAAAAAAGACGGGCCTAGCGGCCCAAAATCAAAATCCCCTCTTGCCTTGAAGAGCCCAAATGTAACGGTCCCAGTCTTTATATTTTCAGTTATCACAATCATCATGGTTATCCTTAATCTAAGCGTGGGACCATCAAGATACGACACTTTAATTTCGGCTAACGTCAGCCTACTTAAGGCTTCACAATATATTCCGCTCAAAATGCATATGTGATCTCAGCATGATTTATCATATTTCCAAACATTGATCTGACAATCCGGTAGGAAACATAGCCTGCACATTACTATTCCATAAAACTCCACAATATTACACAAGATTCGAGTCAAGCACCTAATAATATAAGCATTTAATATTTACAAAAGTTCATGGCAAACATCAACATAGAAGTTTTATATAGTTTTTTTAAACAATATATACATATTAAAAGAACATGCCAAAAGGGTGAAAATATCTCCTGCTGTCACCTATCCCGTATATTGCCATTAAACGGGTTCCTTGCCTTTATCCAAACCTGAAGGTGATTAATAAAACAGAGTGAGCTCGACAGCTCAGTGAGTAAAACATTAATTATATGCATGACCATTATGTATGTCTATTTGGGATTTATCATAAGGTTAACAATTGTAATTTATACTATTTTTGCATATCTTTAGGTATTTGCTGAAGTCCTGACCAAAACACAGTAATAGGTGTTATTAGTCGACTAGCCTACTCCTATAGTCGACTAATACTACTATTAGTCGACTTATCTTGAAGGTATAGTCGACTGGGCACTGTCCAAAAAGATATTCATTCTGTTGGCTGCCTGTGACTTACCTAGTCGACTACCTTAACTTGTATAGTCAACTACTCTAGGTACTAGTTGACTTATAAACCGTCGATAGTCGACTAAGTCTTGACCAAAAAGATGTGTACTCTCTGTTTATTGCTTATAACAATTTTAGTTGACTATCCTATCTTGTATAGTCGACTACTCTAGATACTAGTCGAGTTATCACCATATATAGTCGACTAATTATGGCTAAAAGAAGATGTTCACCCTCTATTTGCTGCCTGTAACTAAAGCTAGTCGACTAACCTATTTTATATAGTCGACTATGGGTGGTTTCTAGCGACTTATGTAACAGAATCTCACATCTATAGTCGACTTGGTCCGAGGGTTAATCGACTTATATAGTTGGAATTTGCCTATATCGGTCGACTCATCACAGAGTCTAAAGTTAAAGAATTTTATATGGTTTTAACATGCAATTTTCATCTTAACCATATTAACACACTTGTTAAACATAAAATTGGACTCCCCCTTGGTCACCTCCGGTTAAACCCGGTCCCTTTCTCCTATACGTTATTCAACAAAATATTCTCCCCTTCGATCACCTCCGGTTCAATCCGGTCCCTTCCTTCTATACATTATCGTAATATTCTTCCCTTCGGTCACCTCCGGTTCAACCCGGTCCCTTCCTCCAAATATGCAATAATCATATCCTTCATGTAATAACAACATGCAAGGATTCATAGAGCAATGACAACATAATAATTTTCATAATTTCTACTTTACATCATGCCAACATTATGGAAGTCATTAACATGTATAAGTAACCACTTGCTAAATTATTAACATGCGAGCCTTTTTAAGATAACCAACATATTATGTCATCTTAATATATGCGTAGCCATATATATGCATAGCATTAAGTATTTTATTATCCATAGAACTATTTCTTCTAAAAAGGCATGTGGTTGATTACCATGTATACACACAATAAAATTTATTAATCATGCATAATGGTAAGCATACATGAAAATAGCTACAACATGATTACCATAAGATTATTTATATTGTACACATAAAATCTATAAGCCATACACATGCATTATCGTTCAATTTCACGTCCACTTATAACTTAGCAATTTTCACTTTATTTCAAGCTTTACACTACCTACTATTATATTAGGGTTTGGATGTTCTACTCACCTTTGAAGAGAATATCCCTTTATCAAGCTTGGTCACCGGCTATAGTAGAGTCTACAAGACCATAACAATGTCAAATTAGTTTATAGTTAAAAGAGTATAAGAGCGGATAGTAGTCTTAAGGATTTGCTTACCTTCTTCAACCAATATCACCCTCCTAACATGATAACCTAGGCCAATCTTGTCTTCAAGAATTTCTTCTAAGGTGATTTAAATCACCACTTTTCCATATTCTATTAGGCCTTTGGAGGAGATAAAATAGGTAAAGGAAGTCTTTTTGTGTAAAGGAACTAAGAGAAAGATTAGGGAGGGAATGAGAGGGGAGAGAGAGTGTGTAGGTGAAGAAAATGGAGGGAAAAGGAATGGCTGCTGGCTGTTTTCTTGGCCGGCTGCAATTAAGAGAAGGGAGGGAGTTTGGAGTTGAAAATGAAGAGGAGTGTTGCCAAATGAGAGTTTTCTTCTCATTCCCCCTATTTATACTTCATTCCCTTCAATGATATGATGCCAAGTGCTCCTCTAACACCATCTCCCTACGCATATACCTTACTCCTATAAGGTCCCCATCCCTCTCCCCTTCATGAAGTACTTGTGCCAACAAGTATGGTGGGGGTATGGTAAACAAGTCAACATGCATTTGTGTCCATATACATACATACTAATATATACATACTAATATATGTATGGTATAATGTATAGTATAAGTATCTTACATGAATACTTGTATTCATATTACCTTTCTAAAGTTTTCAAGTGTTAAGAAAAGGTGATTAGTTAAGGCAAGTGTTACATTTATTTTATTTTATTTTTCTAAATGAATTCAGAACAACTTAGTATCTTACATGAATACTTGTATCCACATCATCTCCCTAAAGCATTCAAGTGTTAAGAAAAAGGTGATTAGTTAAGGCAAGTATTACATTCTACCCTCCTTATAGAAGTTTTGTCCTCGAAACTCAACGTACCTTGGAACAAATGTGGATAGTTCTTCCGCATCTCCTCTTCCAGCTCCCAAGTTTCTTCTTCTATGTGTTGATTCCTCCGTAAAATCTTAGATCACAAGGAGAAACAATTGAGAAGCAAAATTATTTCTTTGGTCAAGGTTTTATGGAGGAATCAACACATAAAAGAAGCAAACTTGGGAGCTGGAAGAGGAGATGCAGAAGAACTATCCACATTTGTTCCAAGGTACGTTGAGTTTCGAGGACGAAACTTCTATAAGGAGGGTAGAATGTAACACTTGCCTTAACTAATCACCTTTTCTTAACACTTGAATGCTTTAGGGAGGTGATGTGGATACAAGTATTCATGTAAGATAGTTATACTATACATTATACCATACATATATTAGTATGTATATATTAGTATGTATGTATATGGATTTAAATACACACACATGCATGTTGATTTCTTTACCATACCCCCACTATACTTGTTAGCACAAGTACTTCATGAAGGAGAGAGGTATGGGGACCTTACTTATAGGAGTAAGGTATAGGTGTAGGGAGATGGTGTTAGGGGGGCACTTGGCATGATATCATTGAAGGGAATGAAGCATAAATAGGGGGAATGAGGAGAAAACTCTCATTTGGCAACACTCCTCTTCATTTCTAACTCCAAACTCCCTCCCTTCTCTTAATTGCAGCAGCCATTCCTTTTCCCTCCATTTTCTTCACCTACACACACTCTCTCTCCCTCTCATTCCCTCACAAATCTTTCCCTTAGTTTTTTTTACATAAAAAGGCTTTTATCTTCTCCAAAGGCCTAATAGAACATGGAAAAGTGGTGATCTAACATCACCTTCGAAGAAATTCTTGAAGACAAGGTTGGCCTAGGTTATCAAGTTAGGAGGGTGATATTGGTTGAAGAAGGTAAGTAAATCCTTAAGACTACTATCCCCTCTTGTACCCTTTTAACTATAAACTAATTATAACATTGTTATGGTCTTGTAGCCTCTATTATAGCTGGTGACCAAGCTTGATAAAGAGATATTCTCTTCAAGGGTAAGTAGAATATCCAAACCCTAATATAATAGTAGGTAGTGTAAAGTTTGAAATAAAGTGAAAATTGATAAGTTATAAGTGGACGTGAAATTGAACGATAATGCATGTGTATGGCTTATAGATTTTATGTGTACATTATAAATAATCTTATGGTAATCATGTTGTAGCTATTTTCATGTATGCTTACCATTATGCGTGATTGATAAATTTTATTGTGTGTATACATGGTAGTCAACCACATGCCTTTTTAGAAGAAATAGTTCTATGGATAATATGTTGGTTATCTTAAAAAGCTCGCATGTTGATAATTTAGCAAGTGGTTACTTATACATGTTAATGACTTCCATAATGTTGGCATGATGTAAAGTAGAAATTATGAAAATTATTATGTTATCATTACTCTATGAATCCTTGCATGTTGTAATTACATGAAGGATATGATTATTGCATATTTGGAGGAAGGGACCAGGTTGAACCGGAGGTGACCGAAGGGGAGAATATTACGATAATGTATAGGAGGAAGGGACCGGGTTGAACCAGAGGTGATCGAAGGGGAGAATATTTCGTTGAATAACGTATAGGAGGAAAGGACCGGGTTTAATCGGAGATGACCGAAGGGGGAGTCCAATTTTATGTTTAAAAAGTGTCTTAATATGGTTAAGATGAAAATTGCAAAACCATATAAAATTCTTTAACTTTAGACTCTGTGATGAGTCGACCGATATAGGCAAATTCCAACTATATAAGTCGACTAACCCTCGGACCAAGTCGACTATAGATGTGAGATTCTGTTACATAAATCGCTGGAAACCACCCCTAGTCGCCTATATAAGATAGGTTAGTCGACTAGCTTTAGTTACAGGCAGCAAACAGAGAGTGGACATCTTCTTTTAGCCATAATTAGTCGACTATAGATGGTGATAAGTCGACTAGTATCTAGAGTAGTCGACTATACTTTTAGCCATAATTAGTCGACTATAGATGGTGATAAGTCGACTAGTATCTAGAATAGTCGACTAAAATTGTTATAAGCAACAAACAGAGAGTACACATCTTTTTAGTCAAGACTGAGTCGACTATAGACGGTTTATAAGTCGACTAGTACCTAGAGTAGTCTATTGTACAAGTTAGGGTAGTCGACTAGGTAAGTCACAGGCAGCCAACAGAATGAATATCTTTTTTGACAGCGCCCAGTCGGCTATACCTTCAAGATAAGTCGACTAATACTACATATTACTGTGTTTTGGTCAAGACTTCAGCAAATACCTAAAAATATGTAAAAATAATATAAAATACAATTGTTAACCTTATGATAAATCCCAAATAGACATACATAATGGTCATGCATATAATTACTGTTTTACTCACTGAGCTGTCGAGCTCACTCTGTTTTATTAATCACCTTTAGGTTTGGATAAAGGCAAGGGACCCGCTTAATGACAATATACGGGATAGGTGACAGCGGGAGATATTTTCACCCTTTTGGCATGTTCTTTTGATATGCATATATTGTTTTAGAAAAACTATGTAAAACTTCTATGTTGATGTTTGCCATGAACTTTTGTAAATATTAAAATGCTTGTATTATTAGGTGCTTGACTCGAATCTTATGTAATATTGTGGAGTTTTATAGAATAGTAATGTGTAGGCTATGTTTCCTACCGAATTGTCAGATTAATGTTTGAAAATATGATAAATCATACTGAGATCACATATGCATTTTGAGCGGAATATATTGTGAAGCCTTAAGTAGGCTGACGTTAGCCGAAATTGAAGTGTCGTATCTTGATGGGTCCCACGTTTGGATTAAGGATACCATGATTATTGTGATAACTGAAAATATAAAGACTGGGACCGTTACACCAAACACCGTCTAGCTGTCCTTTAAGTTTTGTGATGAAAGGACAACCTTCTTGATCGGTTCACCGATGTTTCTCTCTCGAGTCTTGACACATAGTTTTGCATATTTGAATCGTCATCGCCTGTGCGTATTCTACAGTTCTGCAATCGAAAATGGGGAGAATTTGAAGAGAGTTTTTAAGCTTCAAGTTTCTTCGAGAGGAAGCAGCTCTTATAATTAAACCCATGCCAATCTCTATTAGATCCCCTTCGTATGTCTGCGATCTCATCATCCCGTTATCACCACCACCATCTCTAGTAATAATTATAATTATTATAATTATAACTATTATTATTATAATTATTATTTATAATTATTATAATTCTAATTCTAAACCCCTCGCACCTCGCTGTAAAAAGTTGAGAGAGAAAGAGAGAACAAATTGTTGTAGTTTTAAATAATTTTTTGTTCTTGAAGGAGGGTTTGGCCTTTGGCCCGATCCAATTTGAATTCTTTGGAGATCTGGCGGAATTTGTTGAATTTTGGGAATGAGGTCACCATGAGGAGATAACGGAGTAGAGATTGGCACAAAGAGGTTTTTGGGGGGGGTATAGAGAGAGAAAGAAGAGGAGGGTGATCTAGAGAGAGAAAGGGGTTGATGGCGTCGGGGAAGTTGGAGGGCCATTTGGCACCCCGCCGCCAGTCGAGATCCGTACGAGGTGCTCTGCGTCTCGAGAGATTCCTTAGATCAGGAGATCAAATCCGCTTACAGAAAGCTCGCTCTCAAGTAATCTTCTCTCTCTTTCTAGCTGTTCAGTTTTATTGCTTTGTGAAGTTATTCTGTTTGATTGTCTCCTGATTCATTCTCTCTTAAAGAATGAGGAAGACATGAGGTTTTCTCTATCTAGTTTCTTGAAAATTTGGGAGGATGGTTAGATTGGAAAAGGGTTTTTCTTATGGAGGAGCATATTTCTTTGAAAGTTCCTAAACTACAGCAACTGTTTTATTCTGCTCATTTCATTGCCATGTGGAGTAGTTCCATTTGATGACTTTTTGATTTGTTTTGTCTTCAAGAATGAAGTATAGGAGTAAAAGATGAGTTCTTTTTATAACTAAGTTTCTTGAGAATTTGGGAATATATGAGGAACATGTTTGATTGAAAGCTTCTAAAATACAAATATTCTTGATGTTTAGCCATATGGCAAAACCATTTTCCTTTGAGTTTGAAATGATGCAATGTAACTGTTGGAGGAGGATGGCTGCCAGGTTATTGAACATTAAAAATTGTAGGGTGGAAGGATGTGCCATGCAAAGTCAGTTTAAACAAAAAGTAACTGGAAATTTACTCTAGATAAGTTTTAAATGGTTTAGAAATATATTATTATTCATTAAACTCGTTAAACGGTTCAGATTAACATCTGAACCAAATTTAAATTACAAGAATTTTCCAACAGTGCAGCATCCATGGACAGAGCTTTTGCATAAGAAATAATGAATATAAAATGGTGACTACATCCTGTTGCATGTGTGACAACGTGAGTTTGCATCATTTGTAAATTGGACCCTTTAATACAACCTATAATTATGAGTTTACTTTGCAGGGACAAAGTAGATATTTAATGTAGGTAGAATGAATCAAAATGAATATGTGAAATATATAGTTTGATTGATAAACCTGAAATGTCACTCCTCAAACTCCAGGGTCTCTTCATCCATCCAATTTTTCATCATTTGTTACATCTCCATCACCATCAGTTGATTTCTAAATATACAACTAGTCTTTGATGCAGATGGAATGAAGCAGAAGTAATATGTGAATAAATAGATGTATAATCCTGACTTCCCTCCTCAAACTCCTTGGTCTATTCCTCCATCCAATTCTTATTTTCTTAATTTGTCTCATTGCAATGATCATCATTTGATCTCTCAGATTCCTTATTGTTAAGATTAGTTATTAGTATTGGGTTATTGGGTTGTCACCTATATACCCATCTTGTCTTCTACATATACCTTGTACCTTCTCTTATGTTAATTAATCAATTCAATTCTAGGTTTCTATTCTCTACATAGTATCAGAGTAAGGTAAACCCTAACTCTAAAATCTACCACCTTCTTCTCAAAATTCTCCTCCTCCTCAAATGTCACTCTCCCACCTCTCCATATATAGCCGCCCCTAACACCTTCGCCACCTCCTCCAACCCTTCAAAAGGTGCCACCCCTCCAAGTTACCAATACAGTGCCGCCCACCCCCTACTAGTGCCGCCCCCTCCTCCATACCTTAAAAACAGTCCTGCCCCCGCCTCCACGATCTCAGAGAGGTGTCGCTCCCTCCTCCGTCTCCAGAGGTCTCAAATAGGGTCATAACTACTCAAAAATTAGATTTTTGACATCTGATCTGGCTATTTGGATGCTTACAAGACTTTTCTGGTGAATCTGATCTGTTTATTGCTTAAAAATCAGATCTTTATATCTAATCAGCAGGCTATGTGGATGCTCTACTAGACTCTCTGGTGAGATTTGATCTATCTACTGCTTAACAATCAGTTTTTTACATCTGATCTGGCTATTTTATTTTCTTGATGCAATTCTGGCTGTCTACGCCTCTATCTGGTATAACTAAGTTGCTTGTTTCTCTTGCTTACTGGATATTTCTTACTACTATTATCTGATTTCTGGTGATCTATCTACTGGCTACTATGTCTGAGACTACAAGTTCCTCTTTCACCATGATTTACTCTCGGATGGTTGAGACTTCTATTCCCAAGACAATGTTGGGGACTATGATAAAGTTGAATGGATCCAACTACTTGTTATGGGCGCAGGCCATCTGTATATTCATTGGCGCTCAAAACAAATTGGCTCACCTCCTTCAAGGTCCACCTGCTATTTCAGATTCTACTTATGTGACCTGGCTTACCAGAGATTATTCTATGATGATATGACTTCTCAACAGTTTAGAGGAAAAGATTAGTGGTAATGTTATGTTCTTGACTGCCACTAAGGAGATGTGGGATACACTAAAGATGATGTATGGTAACGAGAAAAACCCCTCGAGGGTGTTTTAGATTTATGAGCGCCTGTTTGAGCTCAAATAAGGAGACAGATCTGTGCCTGAGTTCTATGACAAACTCAAAGGTCTTATTGATGACGGATGAGTTAGAGATGTATCAAACTGTTGTTACTGATGCGGCAACATTGAGGGGATATCTTCAGGATCTCGTGATTTTGAAATTTCTATCTGACTTGAGTCCTATACTACGATCCTAGTTGCAAGGTCAAATACTGGGAGGAGATAATATTCTTACGTTGACTGCCATCTTCTCGAGAGTTATGCGAGTCTCTACTGGATCCAATGTTTCATCTGCACCATCCATTGAGCAGTGTGTCATGATTTTCAGTCGTGGCAGAGGTCGTGGTTGTGGTCGCGATTTTGGAGGATGAAGACGTGGATTCGGATTCGTTGGATATGGACGTGGATCTTATGGAGGCAAACAGAGTGCATCTGAGAAAGGCTCCCGGCAATGTAGGCATCGGGGACGTAGTAATCACATCTCAGAAAAATGCTGGGAGAAATTTGGACGTCCTGAGTGGGCACAAGTATCTGATTCTGGTTCTCATGTTCTGTGCGGTACTCCTCAGAGTTCTTTATCTGCTATTCTTGGTTCTTCCACGGTTGTACTGTCGCATGAGGAGTATGATAGACTCTGACAGCTAGAGTTCTCTCAGAACGATTTTTCAGTAACTGATGCATCTGCTTTAGGCATGCACGCTTACACTGTCTCTCCTTAAAAGCCCTGGATGTTAGACTGAAGAGCCTCATCCCACATGACGGGTACTAAACAAGAGTTTGTTTCATTAAATTTGTCACGTGTCCCCCCTCTGTTAAAATTGCTGATGTTACCCATTCTCCTGTATTAGGGAATGATGTTGTTCAAGCTACTCCATCCTTGATCCTTACTGATGTCCTATATGTTGCAGGATTTCCAGTTAGTCTCTTGTCTATCAGCCAGTTTACTAAATATAATAACTACACAATAATCCAATACCCAATATTAATAACTAATCTTAACACTTATTATTCCCTTTGACCTTTGTCCTCCATCAATGCTTGGTTAATGTCTTTCAGATGCTCCCATGGTTTCGTGGACATTGAACGACAAAGTAAACTCCCATTTCTTCTAACATTTCAAATAGAATTACGAATTCTGAAAGATCATTCTGCAGTTATTCTTTGATTCATGGATCATAATAGCTTTCGTTTCCTTCACTGTTGTGCCATTTTTATTAGGTTTATCCTTCTAGAGCTGTCTCTTCTTTAATTTATTTAAAAAAATTAATATCAATTTTTTGCCGCAATACTGGACTGAAGATGCTTATCCATTTCTTGGAATTGGTTGCTAGGGTGGATGATGAACATTGCGAGTTGCATATTTAAGCTATGCTAACTTTGAGCATCTTGACAGACAAAATCAACTGAAGGTCTAGATGAGGAGGGAAGGCTACATGAAATAATATCCCGAATTGCTGTTACTCATGAGTATGCTAAAGTACCAAATCTGGTTGGGATGGCAGTCTGAGAGCACTTACTAGTTCTACTCGCGGAAATGCATGTTAGTTATACATCTAACCAAGAATATGGCCCTTGAGTTACTGAATGAAAGAAAATGATTCATGTAGCCCAATTGGGACATAGGTTTTGGTGGTGTTGCTGTTTTTGTTAGTGGTAATGCGTATAAAACCTTTCTTTGCCCTTTTATTTGGATTATACCGTTCCTATTCTCGATGGCACAACCTTTCTCTGTATTACCTTTGTTTCAGTTCTTGCTCGTTGTGAGTGGATTACACGCTTAAGTTCAATTTTAGCAAGAATGTAATGAGAAATGTGTGAATGTGTGTAGACTCAAAAAGGGTAGGACAAGAGAGTGCCAAAATTCCATGGGGATAAGTTGGGATAGAATTAGCAGATGTTCTTTTATTTTGGACTGAACAGTTGAAAGGGACCAATATGGGGATACACAATGCTTTACCTCCCAAATATATGGAATAACGCAAATTAGGTATGGTCATAAATAGTTTACAACATCAGTTTTGTTCCCTGCTGAAATATTAGAAATTTAGAATTTCCTAGTGCATATCACGTGTACATTACTAGTTTGGTCACAAGTGTGTATTTCTTGCTAATCAATTAGCATTTCCTGCATTAAGCTTAGGTGTTTTTTCTTCAAGTTTCAGAAGTAATTTGACAACATTACATCAGTAGCCTAATGACGGCATGCATAATTAGGCTTTAGCAATTGCTATTTGATTTACATCATGTCAAATTTGAGCAGTGGGATTTGCTGGAGAGCCTTTTCTTTCATGGGTGAATGAAAAAAACATCATGACGTTTTGGTTTTATACAAATAGAGTTAATAGTTTTATGAGAAATCTAAGCCCCTATATTACTGCGTAGCAATATAATTTGAAGATAATTTCACGGAGAATGAATAGAGGTGCTTCATGATACGACATATTGGTACAAATCTTAAAACACCTAGGACATCTATATGGTGTCAGCACAGATGGGGACATGGTGACTTAGGTAAATCGAAATAGACTCGCGACGTGCTCAGAAATAACCCAGTGGAAGACATTTTCTAAATTTATCATTAATATAATATCTACATATGGTAAACACATTTATTTTAGTGAGTTTATATAGATCTGTCGTGGTTTTTTCATCGTTTTCATCTTCACATAATGGAGCTTATGTATCTCATTCCCTACAAAAGAGTTTATTGAACCTTTATTATATTATTAGGGCAAACCATTACTTTGATATCTGTTTTGCAAACCTTATTTTTCAATAGAAAAAATAACTGAAAGCATAAATATCGCTCAATGTATGCAATGCATATCCAAGAATTCTACAGGAACCGTCAAATATTTGTTTATGAAGTGTTATGTGGGTTATTGCAGATTATACGCAAGGCCATAAATTCATTTTGTGTAGTTATCCTTTGTTTTCCACTTTCCCTTGAAGTTCTGTAGCAGCAAGATAACATCACACAGTAACCTAAAATGCTGAGCTATTAGTTTCTGATGGTTGCTTTGAAATTTAATCATATACGGTTGGTTTTTTTAGACACACATTTGCGCAATAACTTGAACTTTCTTTTAAACAGATATCATCCTGATAAAAATGCCAGCAATCCAGAAGCTTCAGAATGCTTCAAAGAAGTTGCATATTCATATAGCATCCTGTCTGATCCGGAGAAAAGAAGGCAATATGATACTGCAGGATTTGAGGTGAATGCCTTTAGGATAGTTTGGAAACTCTAAAAAACTGTAGTTTATATTACATGTTTAATCAAGTGATCAGAACTTAATACTAATATTATAGATTCTACTATCATCTACCTCCGACTCCATGCCCTGTAATTGTGTGACTAGATTAAACCCCTTCTTAGTAATTCATCAATTGATCTTATTAGAAACATTTTGACATGGTTCCATCTAGTTCATATCATATTAGGAGTATATGCATTCTAATCTTCGACATTTTTGAAATTTCATGAACTGATGAGCTATGAGATTTGGTTTGATGTTAGCTTTAAGTCCTTTTTAAGTTTTTATGTATATTGTTGAGGATGTTTAATCTTGTAAATGTGAATGAAACAGTGTTGGGAGTTGAAGCCTTGAAGGTAATTCAAAAAATTTCTATTTTATGTGACATGGTATTGTGGCTACATTGTAAGAGTATTTCTTGATTTCCTATACATTAATTGGAATAATTTATTTGTAGACAAACTCTTGGTAACATGTTAAAAGCTGAATATTCATAGAGATTGTGTAAGACTATCCATAATATGTACTTTGATGTGATGAATCAAAACCCCTTGTACGGGATTGTCCTTGCAAATGCCTACAATTTCACTTGTGTTTTTTTTTGGAATGTCAAGTCAAGGACTGGTCAGGGATATGCCTTGACCATTTCAGTTTTTTTGTTATGTTTTAACCGGGACAACTCCGTCATGTCTGACATGCGTTATCTTTCTTTAAACTGTCTTTTCCTTTAGCTTGTCGGACAGTTGTTGGACATATGTCAGGCTAGTATCCATATGCACATGTTGGACTTAGATTTATGTCACATTTTGGGGTGTTTGTGTTTCTTAGCTTATGGTAAAGACCCTCAATTGAAGCTATATCCAACTTCTTTGCACTTATTTCTCATTTTAAAGTCAGCTATCATGGTTTAGGCATGTGTAACAGAGACCATTCAGTGCGCCAATAAAGGATAATGGAATCATAGTTAATGAAGCAAGGAGGACTAGGGGTCGACCTAAATGAATATGGATTGAGGTGGTCGAAAAGGATGCCCTGCTTGTTATTTTAACAGTGGGGACGGCCCTGAATAGATCTAAATATAGAAAACGGATTCATGTAGCTTACTTGAGAGCTTTGGGTAACGACTTTGTTGTAATGCTGTTGCTCTGCACTTAACCTTGAAAGAAATTTGTTTTGGCTATCTGCAAGAAATTTAGTTGAAATAAGCCTTGAGAAATTGGGTATGCTTTGTATGTTCCTATCCAAACAATTTTTGAGAACCCTAGTTTATATGAGTTAAGCTATGAGATTTGAAGATTGGATTTGAGTTTGGTTGGATTTGAAGGAGAGGTGTTAAGTGGAGTGGATTTGGGTTACAAGTGGAGTGTGTTTGAAGATTGGTTTGGGTATGTAATAAATGTGTTTAGTTCCAACCTTTTCCATGCTCTTTGTTGCACTCATGTGTTGTCTCTCAGACCATGTGGTCTTGTACTCAATGTTGCCAACTTTTTCCATTAATGCCATAGCTTTTGTGAGGCTGAGGCTTTTTAACATTATGCTATGAGAAGTGTGGGTTGAAATGGCAGACTCCATATGCTTTTATTGAAACTCACAATTGCATGGGGGACTTGTCATATTAGACTTTTCCATTTAGAAATGGGAGGGTTGGGAGTTCTGGAGGTTTTTGCCTGAAATGGGGAATCTCTTCAGTCATATGAAAAACTACATGAAGAAGGGGATTAAAACTGAATGATTAAATAAATCAGAAAAAAATCCGTTTACATTGATTAACCATCTAATTAGCATATAAATAAAGTCCTGTACTTGAGCAGTAGGTATCTGAGTCAAATAAAGTCACAGGACCTTCTCATTCGATTGTATGATGGATGTGTCAATATCCTAAAATCTTGCAGTGTCTGATCGATTAGTTTGGTAATATAAGTTGGTTATTTGTTTCAACATGACTAAAAACTTCAGGTTTTTTGTGAAATATGTCCTAAACTTGCCCATGTTGTTGACAAGAATCTTTGGTACACCAAATGGACAATGGCTATCTTAGTAATTTTAGTATTTTTGGCATAGTTCATGTACCATGTGTATATATAGCTTATGCATTATCAGTAAACACGGTTGTTTGTAATGATACATTAATCTACATGCTTTGATACTCCAATATAAGTACATTATTATTTAAGTGCTTCTTGTTTTTAAATAAGTAATACACCTTTTGAATTTGGTGCTATAATTATCAATTTTCATGAGTTCATAATAAAAAATAGCTGTCTATGAGCTAACAGGTCTATTGACAAAGTTGACATACCATAAGCTGAAAATTAGTTAGGCCCTAGCTTGGAGTTACTTGTAGCTTGACTATTTTTCCCTCTCTAGAGGTCATTTTTTAAAATGAGCTGTTAGCTCTTAAACAATCTAGAACTACTTTTAAAAGCAAACAGTATAATTGGAACTCTCAAATTAAGGAAACTCTCTCTAATTCTTTCTTTTCTTTCCCCCAAATTATAACTCTCAATTTATGGAAATTCTTTTCTCTAATAGACTAATTCTTTCTTTTCTTTTTACCCCGACGCACTGGCTCTGTTTTTAATTTTTGTGTCTTCGATCTCTTCTGTTTTTTTTTTTTTGGCACGCTCCCCCCAGTCTTTCTTTCTTTTCTTTCCTAATTGTTCTCCTTTTTATGTTTTCTTTCCTTTTTCTTGACTTATTTCTTTTTCTTTTCTTTTCGTTATTCTTGCTTTCTTTTTTTCTTATTCTTGCTTTTCTTTTTCTTTATCTAACTATATTCTCCTTTTCTGTTTTTAATTTTTTGTACCTTTCTCTCTTTTTATATTTTTATCTCTTTTCCTTATAGATTTTTTTTCTCAGTTTTTTTGCTTTTGTTTGTTTCCTTGTTCTTTTCTGGTTTTATTCTATTTTTAATTCCTTCTTTCCTTTTCTATTATTCTTTTCTTTTCTTTTCTTTTTTGTGAATCTTTGTTTTCTTTTTTTTCGAGTTCCATTTCCTTTATTTTTGAGATTTTTTCTATTTGATTTTTCATTTATCTTTGTTTTGCTTTTTACTTGTTTCTTTAGTTCTTTTGTGCTACTTTTTGTACTCAATTCTTTTTCTTTCTTATTTTTTTTTAAACTTTTCACTCATACTTTTCTTTTCCTCTTTTCCCGCAATTTCTTTTTTTTTTTTCCCGATTAGATTTTTTTAACTTTTTCATTCTTCTTTGTTTCCCATATTTTTTCTTAGTTTTTTTTGTTGAGTTCTGCTTTTTCTTTTTTTTTCTTTTTTTTCTTTTAATTCTATTTTACTTATTTTTAGTTCATTTTTTGTTTTCTTTTCCGGATTTTACCCTTTCTTTTCTATTCTTTACCGGTCAAATTATTTCCCCCCAACAATGTTTGGTTTCTTTTTCATCTACTTTTTATTGTTTTATGGTTTTCTTTTACTTTTTCCCCACCGTTTTTTTGTTCTGTTTTAGGACTCTTTCTTTTACTTTTTTCCTTCCAAAATTGAGTTTGTTCTACTTTAATTCCCAATTTTTTTTCAATGTATTTGTCGTGCTCTTTCTATTCACATTTTCGTTTCTTATTTTGGGTTCTTCTTTCTTTTCTTACTAGACTTTCTTCTTTCTTTTCTTTTTTAATTACTTTTCCCTTTTTTCCCCTCTTTTCTTTTCCATTTTCCTGTATTTTTATTCTTTCTTTACATTGTTTCCAGATTGTTTTTTTTTGTTTTCTCTATTTTTTTTGAAACATTTGTCTAATACTCTTTGTTTCCTTTTTCTTTTATTTTTTTCTTATCTAATTCTACTTTACTTATTTTTACTCTTTTTTTTTATTGTTTCCAGATTTTTTTCTTTTCTTTTCTCTAATTCTTTCTTTTTAATTTCTTTTAATACTCTTTGTTTTTTCCCCTCTTCGGTTTACTTTTTATTATTGTTTCTTTTTTTTCTTATTTTTTCATATTTTTCCTTTACTTATTTTCTTTCTTTTAACTATTCTTTCTACTTTATTTTGCTCCTTTCGCTTGTTTCTATAAAGTTTTGAGAATACTTTCATTTTTTGTTGTTGTTCTGTTTCTTTCTAAATTTTGGTTTTGTATTTTTTCTAATTGTATTATTACCTGAATTATTTCTTTTCCTAATTTTCTGATTTTTTCTTTCTTTTGACTCTCTCCCTTTTTTTCTTTATTTTTATTGAATATTTTCTATATATTTAATTATTGTACTATTTTTGAAATATGTTTATCTTTATTATTATTACTTATATTGAATAGATATGTATCAAGTTGCTGTGAATAAACTTTAGACTTGATATTCATATCAAATTAGGAATAATTCTACTTCAAAAAAAATTTCATGGGCATTTTGCATCTCTAAAACTAGTATTTCATTAAGGAGAAACTATGGTTATAAACAGATTTTCGAAATCAACACTCTCTGTATCCACTTCTGGCGGATACAGATAGTAATAATCAATATCCGACTCAAATTAATATCCGTCCGATAGGTGTCCTTTTTAAACATGGAGTGGATATTGATATCATGGCACCCGCTTTGTTTTTACCCTTCATACTGCTTCAATAAGGAAAAGAATCATAAAAGGGGTTGTGTTCTCTTAAAGCTTAGAACCAACAATCCTTAATTCCTGTCCTAAGGGAATGAAAAATAAAAAAGAACAAAATTAGTTCAAATACATAGATATAATTAAAGTACATATACAATAGAAGCAGATAGTTCAAATTTTATTCAAAGGAACAACTATTCTCCAGATATGTGCAGCAGAAGAGGACACACCTCCAAAAATAAAAAAAGAATAATGTGATTTAACAGAAAAAGGTCCAGTTTGAACTCCTTTTCCAGACCTTGGCATCCTTCTCATTCTTTGGCCTGTACTGTTTTCTGTTAACTCAAATACTCATCTACCAAAGGCCCAGTCAAAATACTTTTGAAGTCTAAACTCTATATCCGACCATCTCTAAAAAAATACCCACATTTAATAGTAGTAACATCCTTATGAACAGCAATGGGGTAAAGTCTGGGAAATGTATTTGCTAAAAAAATATTAACAAGCCAACTATCTGTCAAACAACACAAACCTTGCCGTTCCTAGTAGACATCCTAGTGCTACAGAAAAAAAGAATCTAAAATCTTTGCAAATACTCGTAAAAAACTGAGACATTTTCTGACTGTGAGCATACAAGATGCAAGAATCTCTTTAGTACAAATGCCATACCAATTGTCTCTGCAATAGCTTTGTTTTATTAAAAATTTCCAAAGCCATTTCCCATATAAAGAAAGATCCATTTCTTTCAAAAAAAATAACTCCCAACACTCCCCTTCTAACTCTTAGGCCGACAAACTTCATTCCAGTTAACAGAACAAGATATCTATACTAACTTTCCAGAAAAAGCTTCTTCTTATCTTATCAATATGTCAATTTGTTGTCTAACCCAAATTGGAAGCTTAACAACATCACATGAAGCAACATAGCAAGTAGAACATAATTCACCAAAATCAGTCAAAATCCACAAATTTCTTTTAATTTAATAATCCTAAATTATCTCAACCATCTGGAGACACCCGCCCACACTCACGTGAGCTCAGGATTGCAACTGATATATTATTAATATTATATTGGTTATTAGAGAAAATCAAGAAAATTGTAGGGTTATTGTGTGAAAACTTTGGGCTTCCATATGGTTCTTAAGATTTTCGGAAAGTTGAGTCACTTGAGTGTGGGCGAGGCCCACAATCGTCTTCATGTATATCCATCCTTCCCTGGAGATAAAGACAGAAAAGATATCCAGGCCTTTCTAACCTCCTTTTTTGTTAACTAGTGGATGAGTGGATGAGTGGAATATATTTAAAATAACTGGAAAACAAACAGTGTTTAGTATAAAGGATATTTTTAGGTGTGCAACTTAGAGACTTGGATCTGGTCTGTATTCTATGTGAGACATGTAGAATACCCATGAAAACTGAAGGAAAATTTTTCTGTGATAGTTGTGCGATAAATGTTGCTTCATAGGTGAGAACGATAGGCAATTAAGAGATTAATTTCAGAAGATGAGTAACTGAAATGAGAATGCTTGCGATGGATGAGTGGCATTGTTACAATAGATAGGTTATTGTTGCATATCCAATCTCGAGGTTCAGCATGTTTACAATCTACAATAGGATAAAACTATGAGAATATCCTGGATTAGAAAACTGAAGCATGAGGTAACTTATAGACCATGAGTAAGTGCCAACTGCTAAATGTGTTATACATGATTCTGGCTACTAAAAGTTGCACCACTAGATTATATTTGAGTTAATGATGTATATCTGTTAATGTATATTACTGGTTGAATACTTCAGCATGTTTACAATACACAAAGGATAAAACTATGATAAACAGCCTGGAGTAGAAAACTGAAGCATGCGTAATTCATAAACCATGAGTAAGTGCCAACTGCTAAATGTGAGGTACATGATTTAGGCTACTAAAGTTGCACCATGGATTTTCTTCAAGCTAGTAATAGCTATCTGTTAATGTTTATTACTGGTTGAATACTTCTGTGAGTTAGTATTTAGTGTTCCAGCACTGTAAATACAGTAAATGGTTTTATTACTATCAGAATATATTGGTTTATCATAACATAATTAAAGTAATTATAAATTGCCTGTAGCTATAGATCTTAGGTCCTGAAATAAGAGGATAACGAGAAGATTGTATTAGTAATCACCTCTTTCTCAGCTTAAAATGTATGTACAAGTAGCAGCACATATTCCCTCAGAAAAAAATATCGGATAAGGGATTTTGTTGTAAGCTGCATGACGAGGGCATCACGCCATTGAGGCGACTGTTTGATCGAATCTATTCTAGAAAATGATGTGCTACCTTACTTTGATTTTAGCTATTTTGATTTTTAGTTTATTTTACTGAATTTAGTGGTGTTTTCTTTTATGTGGACGTTTAGTACCACATTGATTATTTTTTAGAATTGCACTTTTGTAAAGCCTATAAATAGGCTCTAAGACTTCTCTTTGTAATTATTGAATGATTGAAATTACAAATTTTTCAGTTAAAATTTTTTGAGATTTTTCTCTTGAGTTTTGGGTGTGAAGCTCTTGGTGCAAGGGGTGTGAAGCCTAAAAACCTATTCAAATTCCCAAATCTTCTTATGAGCCTTAGTTTCCCATTTTTTTGAAAGTGATTGCGATCCATTTGTTTTACATCACTGCACCAGATATCCTTTTATGACTTAGGAAAAACTGATATTCAGATAATTCTTTTTACTTAATTCACAAAATACTTTAGCATGCTTTTCATGATGTATTTATTTTAGGCTATAGAAGGTGAAGGCATGGATATGGAGATTGACTTATCTAATCTGGGTACTGTCAATACAGTGTTCGCAGCGCTTTTCAGGTGAATGAAGTTAAACTTTAACTATCATTTGCCTTTTGTGGTCATGGAAGTTTATATCTGACTCATTGACTTCTTTAGTAAACTGGGAGTTCCAATAAAAACGACTATTTCTGCAACTGTTATTGAAGAAGCTCTAAATGGAATTGTCACAGTTAGACCTCTTCCTCTTGGTACATCTTTCAGCGGAAAGGTACTCATGATCATATTTATTCTGGACTGCGTTCTTCTTGCTTTCTCTCTAACCATTCTCTTTTAATTCAGGTCGAGAAACAGAGTGCTCATTTCTTTGGTGTAACAATAAATGATCAACAAGCTCAGTCAGGGATAGTAGTTAGAGTTACCTCAGCTGCTCAAAGTAAATTCAAGGTACATATATATTAGATGAAATTCTAGTCCATGGGCAAAAAAGAACTTGCAGTATGATGTTGAGGACTGATTTTATTTCCTAGTGTTTTCTTCGTCCAAGTGCTTTTTCGTTTCCATTCAAAGGCCACTTGTTTCAAGTCTTCTCTATAACTAGCAGTACCATCTAAATTGTTTTTACTATTGTCACAGCTCCTTTACTTTGAACAAGAGGCAAGTGGAGGTTATGGATTAGCTTTACAGGTGACTACAACTAGCTCATTTTTTCTGTTTTCATCACTCTTTTACTTGTTTTCATTATTAAGAAGGTTGTAGCAACCGTTAGGTATCCTCTATTATCCCTGTAGATGGAAAACATAGGTGCTACCTCGTTTCTCATGGATATCTCTATATTTTAATGCCCATCACTTTACATGACATATTCAAAAGTAGTTCCTTTGCACCTTTATTTTGGGTCATTGGAAGCTGGCACTGAGTTTCTTGCTGACTAAGAAGAATCCTTCATAGCCAAAAAATGTCAATTTTCTGCGTCAAGGTCCTCGTATAAACTCTATCATCTGGTTTCTAATTTGCTATACCAAAGCGCTCTGCATGAACTCAACCATCTGAATGTATCATTGACAATTAACAACTATTAGCATACATGTCTAAATACATAAAACTTTGAAACGAAGGCTCATGTTTTAAACATACATGTTTCAGCTTGATTTGGTGTTATGAAAAGTTTTCAATATGATCATTACAGAAAATAATATTTATATAGGCTGCATGATGATTCTGACTCTTTTAAGTTTACTTTGACGAGCCTTGTAGACATGCATGTGGTTCTGAATCTTTAAGTTTACTTTGATCAGTTTGATGAGTCTTACAGACATCATCCAGTTCCAGATCTCCTACCTGTATTATGCCAATCTTGTTGTGAAAATTTTTACCCACTGCAAATAAATAATGGTAAACTGGTTGTTCTTCGTATATTAGTTTCTCATTTGCTCAATTAAGAAAATATCTCTTCATTTATTCTGGTTATATGCATGAATAGTTGCATGAACCGTGCATCTTTTTGGTTATCATAGTTTCTCCCAAAGAAAATTATTGATGATGGCAGTGTGCATGCGTGGATTTACTTGGTCCCATGAAATTTCTCGGCATGTAAAATTCACTATCTTCATCCTAATATCGCTTAACGTGTTGACTTACATGCATATGATATTTCCTAGGAACCTGAGGGATAAATGTGTTTGTGACATTGCTTTGTGATACTTCTCGGTAGCTAGGATTTTGAGAGTAGAACTGGTCTCATGTGAAAATACTAGGCGAGGTGTTTACTCAACTGGAAGACGGGTGTAATGCCTAAGAACCTCCAATACACTCAAGTTTATGAGAATGCTCTCTTTCATATTCTAACATACTCTCGTGGAGCATGCATATCAATCACGCTCATTGGAAAAGATGGGCTGAAAGTGAGGCTCACAACCCCCGGTGGGGCAGTGTTGACTGAGATTTCCTGCACACAAAAATTAGAATATTAGATTAAGAATAGATCGTGCGAGGTCTCAGTTCTAATCCGCGGTAGCAGGGCTATGCGGGTCGTGATCCTCAGGGAGGGACTGCGATGGAAGCGTTAAGCAAGTTATACTCTAAAGCTTTTATTTTTATTAGTTAAATAGTGGTATTTACAATGGGTGGTAGAAAAGAATATGGAGATGATGTTGTATTTAATCTACAAAAATAAAATAAAAGAAAAGAAAAGAAAACTAACCTTGGTTGGAGAGAATATGTGAAAACCTAACACTTTCTACCTTATTTCGGAGGCATGAACGCATAAGGCATAGGATCGATCTCAGTCCGCTGTCGCATTAGGTCATCAAGCCTTGGGCAAGTATGAGTTGATACGCCTCGAGGAGGAGAACATCGCCATGGAATATCGTTGGAACCTACTAATCTTCGGTATACTTGTGGTTCGGTAAACGCTCGCGTGCTCGTCAAAGATCAACAAAAAGAAACACAGTAGAAAAGAAAGAGAAAACAAAGAAAAGCAACGACATAAGAACAAAATAAAAATTACCTTTTTATTGATTACAATGGAAGAGAAGAGAATCATCTGTCGGTGTCACCCTCAACAAAGCCATCTCCCTCACTTACATAAAAATTACAAAAAGAAAAGAAAACCTAGAAGAAACCCTAAAAATCTGAATTTTGGCCCTTTGCTGGACGCTGGACGCTCTGTACGTTGCACTGCAGGGGATATTTATAGGTGCAGAAGGCCGAGGAGTCCTGGATGAACTTGCCCACGAAATCTGGTACTCTGAATCATCCATTTTGCCGCGGAAACGCCGCGGAAACGCGGCACTTTAGTGGCTTCTGGCCGCGCGCTTTGGCGCGTGGCCTCTCCTGGTCCGTCCATCTGGGATTTTCCTTCTGGAAATTGAATCCTGGCTCTTAATCTTTGGATTTGGATATAACTTGGGAATCAAGTTACCTAGATCCCAAATCTTTTCCACGAATTTTCCTTCTCTTCTTTTAGCTTTTATCCTATCCTGCAAGTGTTTAGGGTTGAATAGAAGTCTATCCTTCCCTCTTCTTTGTATTTGCAACTTTGGCCCTTATGTATTTGCACTTTTGACATTTGGTATTTGCACTTTTACACCTGGGCTTGGACTTGGGCTTGGACTCGAGGCCTGCACACAATAAATCACAAAATATTAATAAATGTGCAGAATTAAATGAATAAATATGAAAATGTGATGGTAAATGTTATGATAAAAATGCATTTTTCACTACCAATCACACCCCCACACTTATCTTTTTGCTCGTCCTCGAGTAAAAACAAAGAAAAAGAAAAATTAATCTAACCTAACTCACTTTCGTAGGAATCACGGTTGCACTTAGCACGTGCAACAAGCCGTTAAACCTCTAGGTTAACCTAGAGGACGAGTGTTGTCTCGTGAGGGTTTTCAGCGGATTGCACCCACAAAATCCATAAAAAGGAAAATATTTGAATTATATTTGAAGAGACTAAGTAGTCTATAAGTTTTAGGATCCTCATTTTTATTCATTCTTCAAACTTAGTCTTTATAAAGTTAATTGTTTTCCATTTTAGGTAAGGGTCAAAATTGAACTTCTAATATAGTCTTTTTCGTTACCAAAAATCATATGCATCCTTATAACTTGACTAGGAATTTCTTAACTTGGACTCTCATGCCTCTTTAATTTTTTTTCTTTTTTTTTAATATGTATAACTCATCTAATTTTCTTTCGTGTAAGCATCAAGGCTTCTTGAGGCCCTCATACCTAACTAATTGACTCTTAGATGTGTTAATACATATCTCATATTCTTAGTTTTATTAGGCTTTCTAATCCACCCATGTAGCGAACTTAAAGTCGGTGGCTCCCAAACCAGTCGGCTTTAGGGCACCAAGTGAGAAAACACCCCGCGGACTCAAATTCGAGTGAACTAGGCCCCAAAACTAAGGACTTTATTTTATTTACTCACCTTTAGGCATGAGTACTTATGCTTCTTGAGGCACATGTATCAGCTTAATTGGTGATTTTTTTTTTTTTAGACATTTTTTTTTATGAGGCACAAGGGTCTTTGTCTTAGAATCCTAGATATGCATTAGGTATGCAAATTTCATTAAGGTAAAAATCAAGACTAACTACTTATTCAATTTCTCCTCCTATACCTAAAATTTAAACAATTTATTTATTTTGACCAAGTTTTAGAAATCCTAATCATGATTTTCCTAATCCTTAAAACTAACTTAAATTTCTTTCAAAAAAATAAGTCAAAATATTTCCTTTTTATAACATTTTTTTTTAATATTTATTAGCAATTTTTTTTTTAAATGTTAAAAAAAAAATTTTTTTGTTTTTTTTTGTTTTTTTTTGTTTTTGTTTTTTTTTTTTAAAGATGTTAGAACAAATAAAGAGAAAATTTTTTTTTTTTTTTAAAAATGTTAGAACAAATAAAGAGAAAAATATATATATATATATATTTTTAATCTTTTCTATGTTAGTAAACCCTCCCCCACACTTATCTCATGCATTGTCCTCAATGTATGAAATGCATGAATGCATGAAGAAAAATGTAAAGAGGCAAAGAATAATAGTATACCATAATATGTACAACACATGTATCACTCTCACCTAGAGCTGCTTAGGATTCATCCCTCTAGCTCGTTTCCCATCATTCCAATGGGTTCTCTTTATAAGGCACAATGGGGAGACCAACATTTTTGTTTTAACTTTCTCTCCCCCCAGTTTCATCTTCTTTAGGTTCTTCCTCATCATATGTCCACCTCCATTATTCAAAATTCATCACACCTTTCAGTTGGAGCTTCCTTGCCGAGAAATTCTAGCTCAGTTCCGTACATCTCCTCAAAACTTAAATCAACACTTTTTCCTGGAAGTGAATAATTAACCAACATCTCCTTAATCGGTGTATCTAAACATAGGAGTTCTTCTTCAAAGAGACTTTCGAAAGTTAAGTCAATCGGAGTTTCTTGAACTATATTCTCATGCGATATTTCAGTGCTTGGCTCTTTGAAGATACTTAGATCAAATCTTCGTTTTTTAAATGGAACTTTAAAATTATAATCCTCAACATGTGTCATCTTATCACTAAAATCGCACTTATCCTCAAATAACTTGTCAAGAAATAGAGACTCATTTTCACTTTCTTTTTCACAAATGTTCTCGATGAAGTTCACCTCAAATGTTTGGTCTTTAATCTTACGAGATTGGTTTTTCAGGTTGAAGACATTGACCTCTTTAGTCATGTTTCCAAAAGTCAACCTCATGGATCCATTCCTATAATTTATGATCGCATTTGCAGTTGCAAGGAACGGACGCCCTAGGATAACGGGAGTTTGAGACCGAAGAGTGGATACAGGTTCGGTCTCCAGAACAACAAAATCTACTGGGTAGATAAACTCCCCAACTTGGACGAGCACATCGGTAATTTCTCCTTTGGGAATTTTTATGGATCGGTCAGCCAATTGGATTGTAACCTTAGTCGGACTAAGTTCGCCCAACCCAAGTTGTTGGTAAACTGAGAAGGGGAGTAAGTTGATACTTGCTCCCAAATCAAGAAGTGCATGCTTAATTGCAGTTTGACCTATTGTGCAAGAGATGGTGGGGCAACCAGGGTCCTTATACTTGACAGGGATCTGGTTAGACAATAGCTCACTAATGTTAGTGGCTAGAAAAACCTTCTTGGGCACATTAGTCTTTCTCTTCTTTGTGCACATGTCCTTAATAAACTTGGCATACTTAGGGACTTGTTGAATTGCATCAAGAAGAGGTATATTGATCTTGACTTGATTAAAAATCTCTCGTACCTTATCCATTTGTGCACATTGCTTATCTTTAAGCCTATTTGGGTAGGGTGCGATGGGCTTGTGCATATCTTCGGCTGACTTGTCTTTTTTCGTGTTGTTGGCATTAAGTTGGGATGGAGTGGGATCAGGCAAGCTGAATGCTTGTTTAGAACTTGATGGTGTTGATACTTGGTTATCAACTTGTTTTCCCGACCGCAATGTATGAATCGCATTGCACTGACTCATATGATTCTCTTCAGCCAAGTGAGCTTGACTAGAGTTCCTAGGGTTTGGGAATGGTTGACTAGGTAGAGTACCCTTTTGCCTTTCTTGCTGATTCATTTGCATCTCTATCCTAGTCAAGACTTGAGCCAGCGTGTCATTGCTTTTAACGATAGTGTCCACCTTTCTTTCCAGATTGGAGAGCCTTGTTTCCATTTGTGAATATTGGAAAGAGGGTGGAGGATTTTGATAGGGCGGATTTTGGAAATTGTTGGAGAATTTGGGCCTAGTTTGATCATTGTTACTTTGGCCCCATGACAAATTGGGATGGTTTCTCCAACCGGGATTGTAGGTGGGCGAATATGGATTGTTGGCGGGCAGATTGTTGGCGGGCCTTGTGAAGGCCGCACTCGTATGTTCGGGCAGACTTTGGTGCGCGATGAAGACAGGACATTCCTCGAACACATGGTTCCTATCTTGACAATAAGTACAGCCCGCCGAAGATGTTGGGCTGACTTGGTTCACAGAGACTGGCTCCTTAGTTTCAAGAGCCTCTAGTCTACGCATAACAGCAGCTCACTTAGCATCTTGTGCTATGTTGGCCTCAATGGAATGAATACCTCCTTTTGAAGAAGTGGGGTCATTAGTCCTAGATTTCTCAGGAGTAGGGTCCCACTGGATGGCTTTTTTAGCTAAGTCCTCAAACAATGACCATCCTTCATTTTCATTCTTTTCCAGAAATCCTCCTTGACACATGGATTCTAACAATGTCTTAGTAGAATAATCTAATCCATCATATATGACTTGGCAAAGTCGCCATTTCTCTACCCCATGATGGGGACATTGGGCAAGGAGGTCCTTAAACCGCTCGAAGTATTTCCAAAAAGGCTCATTGGCTGTTTGCTTAAACTGTAGGATATTCTTCCTAATCAGTGCAGTCTTGTGAACGGGATAAAATTTCTTCAAGAAGGCCTTGACGAAACTGTCCCAAGTGTCTATAGAACCAACCTCTAGACTGTAGAGCCATTTCTTTGCTAAATCTTTCAAAGCAAAGGGGACAAACCTAAGCTTAATGGCATCTTTTCCCAACTTAGGCATATTTATCATTAAACATACTTCCTCAAATTCCCTTATGAAGAAGTATGCATCCTCTGATTCAAGTCCATGAAACTTAGGAAGGGTGTTGATATATTGTGGCTTAAGCTCAAATGGGTCAACACCTTCATTACTCAGCTTGATGCAAGAAGGAATAGAGGTTCTAAGGGGATAGAACCTATCTTGGAGAGATGGCGGTTGAGCCATGAGAGAGTCGGGCTTGAGCTCGGGTGGTGAACTAGTTCTAGTTAGCCTGGATGTAAGTGGGTCTCTTGACCAAGCGGGCATGCACAGTTAGCAACCAAAGTTCACCCAATCAACCAAAAAGAAAAAGAAAAACAAACAAAAATCCTATTCTAGGGTTATCCTTGACCTAGACGACTCCTAACTTTAGACTGTCCTTAGGAGGTCTATTGTCGACGTCAACCACGAGCTAATCGACCAGTTCAGGGCAAGACCGGTGGGAGATTTTCCGTCAGAGACGTTCCTTAATTAAATAACCACCGTTCTTCGGGCTTTCGGCCCTCAATCCCTTCGCTAGACTCCGATTTGGCAAGGGTTAATTTCGAACAACTTTCCTTCTTCGGTCAATCTCCTATTGAGTCCGAGTTACCTTAGGGCCAACGTCTAGTCAAGTTTTAATTAGGGTTAGGGTTGTGAGTGTGACTGGTATGATTTGTGGGCCAAGGAAGGGTGATGAAATCCCCACCTTATCTTTGTTATGGGTTATGCCCTTAAGATGGATTAGTGTACGTGTAAAGCGGTAGAAAAGTAATCACTCAAGAAAGCGGTAAACAACCAAGAGTGCTTCCTAATCTATATGCTTATGCAAACGTACCTTGTCGCCAGCACTCTTCAACAGAATTAAAGAATAAAAATAGACACGTGCCCTAAAATGCAAGAGTCTAAAAAAATATTTTTTTATTTTTTTTCAACAAATAGGTTAATGTTAATTATTAACAGTTGCAGAGTGATCACAGAGAGGAAATAACACAGCAGAAAATATTTGTTTGCACTGCAGAGCAACCTGCAGAAAAATGAATTAGTAGTGAGCTACAATTGCTGCGGATTCGCGGCAAACTTGTAGGTCCAAGTGCTCTGCCTTCGAGGGCAGAGGCACTGGATAGCAATATGTGTCTTCTGCTGCTCTGTTTCTGCTTTCTGTTCTCTGTACCTGCAACAGAAAAGAAAGAATGATTAGAACAAAGAAATCGTGCCGTTCCTTCCCCGGCAACGGCGCCAATTTGTTGACTGAGATTTCCTGCACACAAAAATTAGAATATTAGATTAAGAATAGATCGTGCGAGGTCTCAGTTCTAATCCGCGGTAGCAGGGCTATGCGGGTCGTGATCCTCAGGGAGGGACTGCGATGGAAGCGTTAAGCAAGTTATACTCTAAAGCTTTTATTTTTATTAGTTAAATAGTGGTATTTACAATGGGTGGTAGAAAAGAATATGGAGATGATGTTGTATTTAATCTACAAAAATAAAATAAAAGAAAAGAAAAGAAAACTAACCTTGGTTGGAGAGAATATGTGAAAACCTAACACTTTCTACCTTATTTCGGAGGCATGAACGCATAAGGCATAGGATCGATCTCAGTCCGCTGTCGCATTAGGTCATCAAGCCTTGGGCAAGTATGAGTTGATACGCCTCGAGGAGGAGAACATCGCCATGGAATATCGTTGGAACCTACTAATCTTCGGTATACTTGTGGTTCGGTAAACGCTCGCGTGCTCGTCAAAGATCAACAAAAAGAAACACAGTAGAAAAGAAAGAGAAAACAAAGAAAAGCAACGACATAAGAACAAAATAAAAATTACCTTTTTATTGATTACAATGGAAGAGAAGAGAATCATCTGTCGGTGTCACCCTCAACAAAGCCATCTCCCTCACTTACATAAAAATTACAAAAAGAAAAGAAAACCTAGAAGAAACCCTAAAAATCTGAACTTTGGCCCTTTGCTGGACGCTGGACGCTCTGTACGTTGCACTGCAGGGGATATTTATAGGTGCAGAAGGCCGAGGAGTCCTGGATGAACTTGCCCACGAAATCTGGTACTCTGAATCATCCATTTTGCCGCGGAAACGCCGCGGAAACGCGGCACTTTAGTGGCTTCTGGCCGCGCGCTTTGGCGCGTGGCCTCTCCTGGTCCGTCCATCTGGGATTTTCCTTCTGGAAATTGAATCCTGGCTCTTAATCTTTGGATTTGGATATAACTTGGGAATCAAGTTACCTAGATCCCAAATCTTTTCCACGAATTTTCCTTCTCTTCTTTTAGCTTTTATCCTATCCTGCAAGTGTTTAGGGTTGAATAGAAGTCTATCCTTCCCTCTTCTTTGTATTTGCAACTTTGGCCCTTATGTATTTGCACTTTTGACATTTGGTATTTGCACTTTTACACCTGGGCTTGGACTTGGGCTTGGACTCGAGGCCTGCACACAATAAATCACAAAATATTAATAAATGTGCAGAATTAAATGAATAAATATGAAAATGTGATGGTAAATGTTATGATAAAAATGCATTTTTCACTACCAATCAGGCAGTATCTAATTGATGCTAGTAGGACCCCAGGGTAGGCTGATAGAATTCATATAATAGTTCCATTGTCCTATTTTGCATTAGTAATACTCATGACCTGTTATTAGAATACCATTTGATTGGCGTCATGAACCTGACTCCTTATCAAGAGGATCATTAGGTATCATAACTTTGATATGCTATTTTCATGCATCAGTACTCCTGCCTACTCTGAAGAAAAAGCAACTAGAGACTCCTTATTACTCAATTTTATTAAATTTCTTCCGATCACGGTATTCAGATATTAAGCACCAAGGATTTAGAAGCTAACCAATTTGCATCTGAAATGAGCTCATATTTTGGTAGGTAACAAATCTTCATCTGGGTACCCGTTTAGCTAGCTAATAACCCTTACGGACTTACAGTCACACCACTTCACAACATAGGAATGTCAGCCCTTCTGGTTCTATAGACATGTATTATTAACCTCCTTGATATCTCCAGAAATCGGTGTACATAAAACTATCCTTATGGCACAAATTTCATCCAGGATCATTTGGTATATCAGCTTGTTCTGAGTATCTGTCATGGGTCAGGAGTGTACTTTCTTTGGGACAATAAAAAAGTATTGTTTTTACCAAGATCTTTAACTTAAAATTTAAGAATATTGCACTTCTAATTCCATAGGGAACTTTTCTTCTTACTCAACAATTTCTATATAACAAACATAAACTATAAATATTTTGATTGCTTGACCATATGAAGAGAAGGGTAGATCAGTATTTCTTTGAGAGGAACACAGTTCTATACGGCCTTGCTGAGGTTCTCACGCCAATACCACGGAGAATTTTTCGATCCATATAGCACCTTCTTTAACTTGCAGTAGTTTTCCACATGCAGTTTTGGAGTGAAGTCAACTGATAGGAGCATATGAACTTCCTCTTGTGTTGCCCCATTCAGGAAAGCATCCCGTATCAAGCTTGTATAGTGGCAAGGCATCCTTAGCAGCAATAGTAGGGTCACGGGATGGATTTCGTTTTTGTATAGGTGCAAATTTTTTCTTATAATCAATGCCTTCCTTTCTCTTAAATCCTTTGCAACCACTGGTTTAAAATTGTATGATTTGTTTGTGATTTTTGCTTTTATCTTTTCTTAGCTTCCCTTTTCCATTTAAGATGAGATATAGCTTAGCGAACTTAAAGGGAAATATACAAAGAGTTGGAGCTTAAAAACAAAAGTATGACAAGACAAAAGGTTGATGAGTGATGCATCTATGTTAATCCTTTGCAACCACTGGTTTAACATTGTATGATTCGTTTGTGTTTTTCTGCTTTAATCTTTTCTTAGCTTCTCCTTTTCCATTTAAGATGAGATATAGCTTAGTGAACTTAAAGGGAAATATACAAAGGAGTTGGAGGTTAAAAACAAAAGTATGACAAGACAAAAGGTTGATGAGTGATGCATCTATGTTAATCCTTCTGAGTTTTATGATGCATTACCAGTGTTAACTTTTTCTTGTGCATTCAAGGCACATTTGCTTCGTTCTAACCTTGATCTGGATTTGAGGGTTCCACCTTTTATGACATTTCTTTTGCCTGGAATACCCTTTTTGTTTTCAGAATAGATGTGCACTCTATGGAATGTTCCTTCTTAGACCAAGTACATTGGTACAAGGATCACCCTTATTAGACTCGGATGCATTCTCCACTGTATCAAAAGAAATATGGTAGTATGAAATGTACCACTAGAGAGGGAGGATAATGTCCTCTCTTTGCACCAAGTCTGAATCTCTCCCCGAAGATAGATCCTAAACTGAGGGAAATATAGGATGTTTAACTTAAAGATTATAACATTCATTGAATATAACATTCGTTGGAGTTATGAAGGCAAACTCTAGAATCTTGAGGTTTTAAATTAAGTAGGGCCAAAACAGAGTATATGGAGTGTAAATTCAGTAAATAGGGAATCCGAGATTATAGTATTGTGAGACTAGATGGACAAAAAATACCGATGAGCAGTCATTTTAAGTACTTGGGTTCTATTATCTAAAAGGATGGGGAGATCGATAGTGATGTCAACCACAGGATTCAAGCCGGCTGGTTGAAATAGAGGAGCACAACTGGAGTTTTATGTGATCGTAACATTCCGTTATGGCTGAAGGGAAAGTTTTATCGGACTGCTATTAGACCAGCTTTATTATATGGCGCAGAATGTTGGGCTATAAAGAGACATTATCTCCAGAAGATGAGTGTAGCAGAGATGCGCATGCTTCGTTGGATGTGCGGTAACACGTGGAGAGATAAGATGAGAAATAAGGATATTCGTACTAAGATCGGTGTAGCCTCTATAAAAGAGAAGATGAGAAAACCGCCTACGATGGTTTGGTCATGTGCGACGTAGACCTACAGATGCGCCAGTCTGGCGAGTAGAGCGTATCAATTTAGGGCAAGTTAAAAGAGCGCAGGGGAGACCGAAGAAAACATGGATGGAGGTAATACGATAAGATATAGTGGCTAAAGGTCTTAGTGAAGGCATATTGCTCGATAGGAATGAGTGGAGAAAGCTGATCCATGTGCCCGCTCTGACGTAATTCTTTTTTGGTTCATGTAGCCTACCCCAAATACTTGGGACAAATGGCTTAGTTGTTGTTGTTGTTGTTGTTGAACATAATGCCTCCCCTCTAATATGGTCATCACAGACGTGACCCTTGCGGGTGTTTAAGGATCTAAGGTGCACCCCTCCAAAAACCACCCTCAAGTTGAGCTTAACAGGGGACAAAGTATGAATCTGTAAGGGACTGGTCGGGTTGGGATAGGGTGATAAGTGGGGTAAAGGTTATTGGAAAAGGATATTTACACGGTTGCATTGATGAGAATGCTCAAGAAATCTTGAGAACCTGGGACTACGTTAGATGATTAGGTTTATTGCTTTTCACACGACAAAGGTCCAAAACTCCTTTGAAACCGTAGATGATTCAAAACTGTGAGAAAATTCTAGGACATGCCTCAACCACAGCATTCTGATGTGGAGTGTAGGCACAAGAAATGTGGTTTCCTATTTCTTATCCTCAGTACCAGGTTTTAGTCTCCTCCTGTATACACTCCACATTATCAGGTCAGGTTATGTAACAACCCAAAACTTCGAGCATAAAGGTCTAGTGTACATGACCACCAATATAGACTGCTCTTATTTAGACAGTTACATTTAATCTAAAGATATAAATTACGCACCATTTCCACTAATAATAACAAAATTTCAGTATCCAAATATTTTTCATCCATAAGGATAATGACAAAATCGTTCACAACATAGATCTAAAATTAACCCAATTATTTCTATTCTCAGCACTTAATGTTAAATGCACCACCTAAACCATAACTAAATATTTTAATGTCTACCCAAATACATTCAGGTACAACCATTTGACCATAATGCATGAATTAAAAAATGTATTCCTAATTAATACCTCAAACAACTATTCCCTCAAAAAAAAAAAAAAAAAAAAAAAAAAAAAAACGTCAAACAACTAAAGCAAATAAATGACTCCAAATGAGCGGATGCTGAATTGCTGTCCCTTGCAAGTTATTCCATGAAATCCAATACCAAATATGACATGTCAATCTTTGAAAGAAATAATGGAATGAGCTACACAACTCATCAAGTGGACACATGTGTCAGTGTGTGTGTAGGCATACATATGACACATTCTGAAAGAAAAAAGTACTGTTCATGCAATTCTTGAGTATATTGAAACTAACAGAGCAATGTTCAATGTCTTAACAGCTAAAATTTTAGCAATCTTTTCATAACTTTGGTTTAGCCATTCATTTCTTTAGTATCAGCGAAACCAATTATTATCCCAGAACCAGGTCTGAAATACCCATAAAGAGCCAAGATCGAAAATCCACTACTGATAATTGCGATAAAGGTAAAAGTGGTGCACCATAATGTTGAAATATTGCATATAAAGTGCCAAAATGTATCCAATCTAATTACTCTAATATCTAGTGAATTTCATTCCAGGAAGATAGCGACAGGACGGGGAAGGTTACATCGGCAGGGATGTTTTTCTTGCATTTTCAGGTTTACCGTATGGATTCAACAGTGAATGCGGTATGTGGGCTCTATTATTTTCAAATATTTATCGACATTTATCTTATGGTGTGGATCCAACATTGTGGTAGAAGTGTTAAAAAGATCAATCTTTACTGGTGCAGTTAGCAATGGCAAAAGACCCTGACAATGCTTTCTTCAAAAGGTTAGATGGTCTCCAGCCCTGTGAAGTCTCTGAGTTAAAAGCGGGCACCCACATTTTTGCTGTTTATGGTTTGTGCTAACCTGCATATGTACTCTTCTGATTTTTGCTACTCTGAAGTTTGCACTGCTGTAGAGGAAATTTCATTCCTTTTCTTTTTTTTGAAATTTCTCTTCAGGTGATAATTTTTTCAAGCCTGCCACTTATATTGTTGAGGCTATGTGTGCAAAATCATTTGAGGACACAACTGAGAAGCTAAAGGAGATCGAGGCTCAAATATTAGCAAAGAGGAATGACTTACGCCAATTTGAAATAGAATACAGAAAAGTGGGAATTCTACATCTCCTAGATTCATTTGCAGCTTGTTAGAAATCTCTAAATTGCTTACAAATGTTTGTGCAGGCATTGGCACGCTACAACGAAGTGGTTGCAAAACTTAACCAAGAAAAGCAATCCGTATGTTTTCTTTGATACCTTTAGTCATACTAAGTGGAGATATTGTTGTTGAACATGGTATTTTCTGTTTGTACTTAGCTTTTGCACATTAACCAAGGAAATTTTACTGATGGGCTATTATAGTGATATTTTAGTAACTTTCTTTAGGTTTATTTATGTACTTTTGTAATTTAACATTCTTCCTTTGAGGTTTTGGAGCCACTAATCTCTGGAGGCCCTTAAACTTCAAATTGATACCTGGCAACTTCTAATCTATAGAGGCAAACTTTTCGGGTGTCTGCTTCTTATAGTGGTGAATGGATGGTTCTAGTGGAGTAAAATATAAACATCTCCATAACCATGTTCTTTCTTGTATTTCATTGGGGAATTTCGAAGAGGCACAACAATCTCTCTCTCTCTCTCTCTCTCTATATATATATATATATATATATATATATATATATATATATATATATATATATATAGAGAGAGAGAGAGAGAGAGAGAGAGAGAGAGAAGAGAGAGAGATATAATATATATATATATAGAGAGAGAGAGAGAGTTGGGTACATGCGGAAGGATTCGAGCCCGAATCCTTTCCATTCAAACTCAATCTCATGACATTCAAATACAAGATTCACTATGTTGAAGTTGATCTATATTGTTTAAAGTAACTAAAATAAAAAATAAGTATTTTGAATATTTTTTACTATCCATCAAGTAGTCGCAAAATGAACGGCTGAAAATAGCATTTTACTTAGATCTATGACTTTAGACATATAAATTCTCGATCCGACTATTTGATCATGATCTAAAAACAACAACTAAGCCATTTGTCCCAAGTATTTGCGTAGGCTACATGAACCAAAAGAGAATTACGCCGGATCAGGCACATGGATCAGCTTTCTCCACTCATTCCTATCGAGCAATGTGCCTTCACTAAGACCTTTAACCTCTATATCTTGTCGTATTACCTTCATCCATGCTTTCTTCGGTCTCCCATGTGCTTTTTTAACTTGCCCTAATTTGATATACTCTACTCGTCGGACTAGCGCATCTGTAGGTTTACGTCGCACATGACTAAACCATTGTAGGCGGTTTTCTCTCATCTTCTTTTCTATAGAGGTTACGCCTATCTTAGTACGAATATCCTCTTTTCTCACCTTAACTCTCCTCGTGTTACCACACATCCAACGAAGCATGCGCATCTCTGCTACACTCATCTTCTGGGCATGATATCTCTTTATAACCAACATTTTGTGCCATATAACAAAGCTGGCTTAATAAGAGTCCGATAAAACTTTTCTTTAGCCATAACGGAATATTACGATTACATAAAACTCTTGTTGTGCTCCTCCATTTCAACCATACGGCTTAGATCCTATGGTTGACATCACTATTGATTTTCTCATCGTTTTGAATAATAAAACTCAAGTAATTAAAATGACTACTCATCGGTATTTCTTGACCATCTAGTGTCATAACACTATAATTTCGGATTCTCTGTTTACTGAATGTGCACTCCATATACTCTGTTTAGTCCTACTTAATCTAAAACCTCGAGATTCTAGAGTTTGGCTTCTTCGTAACTTTAATTTTGCATTTACCCCAGCTCTCGTTTCATCGATTAGGACAATGTCATCAGTAAATAGCATATACCATGGTATCTCATCCTGAATAGCTCTAGTAAGCTTATCCATCACTATGGTAAATAAGAATGGACTTAATGCATATCCCTGATGCAATCCAATTGCGATAGAAAAATCACTTATGCCTCCATCAAGCTCTGACATTTGCCACTACTCCATCGCACATGTCCCTGATTATGTCAATATATTTGATGGGGACTCTTTTTTATCAATGTCCACCATAATACCTTACTTGGCATCTTATCATAAGCTTTTTCTAAATCAATAAAGACCATATGCAAATTTCTCTTCCTCTCTCGAAATCGCTCATAAGTTGACGAAGTAAATGATAGCTTCTGTCGTCGATCGCCCCGGTATGAACCCAAACTAGTTCTTTGATATTTTAACATTCTGTCTTAACCTGTGTTCAATTACCCTTTCCCAAAGCTTCATGGTGTGACACATAAGTATTATTCCACGATAGTTTGAACAACTCTGGATATCACCCTTGTTCTTATAGAGAGATACTAGGATACTCTTTCTCCACTCATTTGACATCTTTTTAGTTAGCCATATCTTGTTAAAGAGCTTTGTCAGCCATTTGACGCCCACCTCTCCTAAGCATCTCTATACTTCGATAGGAATTCCATCCAGTCCAACTGATTTCCTCCTCTTCAAGGCCCCTTTAACTTCAGATTCACTAATTCTGCGCATATAATTACGGTTCATATCCAGTGTTCTAAATATCCCCGATATAACCCCGATATTGCGCCGATATTGCGTTTACGGCACCTAACCGCAATAATTTGGCACATCCAAACCGATATAGCGTTTTTTGTCCAAAATCGCCGATAAATGGCATGGATCCGATATATCGGTCGCAATTTCGGTGATTTTGGACCCAATATAGCGTTTTATACCTAATTTCTAAGTTAGGTATTTGGGTAATTCGAGTGATGTGGCAATGTGACATTTTTGAAGATTCTACACTTGGATAGTGATTATAGATTCATAGGCTTAATGCAAGTTATCGAGTTAAGTATATCTTAAACATATAAGTATGATGTTTTATATAGATTTATATAATTTATGCATATATTGTCTTATTGAGACGCGATTTAAGACAAGAAGATATGTATATTACAGTTCGATTTTGACATTCGATTTTTGAAAATATCCCTGATATATCCCCGATATATCCCCATCTCTGATAAATTTTTCTGGTCGATGTAGCCGCTGTGGCCGCCATTTAGAACACTGTTCATATTTTGGCACTGAATGATAAGGTCATCCAAATCTTGAGTAGAACTACCATTGAAAAATTTGTCAAAATACTCTCCATCTTTCTTTGATTTCTTCATCTCGAACTAAAATCTTCTGATCCTCATCTTTGACACACCTCACAGTATATAAGTCTCCAGTCTTTCTCTCCCTTATTTGAGCAATTCTATATATATCCTTCTCAACCTCTTTGGTGCCAACTTTTCATACGCTTCTTTGTACACTTTAGCTTTTGCATTCTGAACAGCTTTCTTAGCCTTCTTCTTGGCTAGCTTATACATCTCAAAACTCACTCCATCACAATTTTTATTCAAATCTCTGTAAGAGTTTCGTTGGATCTTAATGGCAGCTTTTACCTCTTCATTTCACCATGATGTATCCTTATATGGTGGAGCACACTCCGTGACTCACCAAGTATATCATTAGCTACTCTTTTAATGCAGTTAGCAATTTTATTCCATGTTGTATTGGGATCATCTTGGGCTTTCCAATCTGCTTCATGTACTACTCAATTTACAAAAACTCTTTGGTTACATTCTTTTAACCGCCACCACTTAATCTTAGGATTTAACTTACGTTTAATCTTTTTAAATTTCCTTCTAATCCAGATATCTAAAATTAAGAGTATGTTGGGTTACTACACTCTTACCCGGTACTACCTTACAATCTATACAACAACGTCTATCTACTTTCCTAGTTAAAAAGAAATCTATTTGGCTCGCACTTGATCCACTTCTAAAAGTGATCATGTGAGACACTCTTCTTAAACCAAGTATTCGCTAAGATCAAATCATAGGACAAAGCAAAATCTAGAGTCGAGTTACCTGGTTCATTTCTTTCCCCAAAACCAAATCCTTTATGTACACTATCAAACCCATAACGACTAGTTCCTACATGCCCATTGAGGTCACCGCCTATGAAAAACTTTTCTCAAATGGATATGCCTTGCACTATCTCATCTAAATCTTCCCAAAATTGACGCTTACTAGACTCATCAAGTTCTACTTGTGGTGCATAGACGCTAATAACATTAAAAATTTCCCTACCTAAAATAAGTTTAACTAGTAAAATCCTATCACCCTTTCTCCTAACCTCCACTACATTCTCAAGCAATTGTTTATTTATGATCACACCCACCCCATTACGATTTCTATCTCTAACTAAGACTCTATAATTCTAGCTTTTTCACCTACCCACTTAGTTTCCTACACACACAAAGTACTAACATTCCGTCTAATCATAGCATCAACCAACTAAGCTAATCTACCTGTAAGAGAACCTATATTCCATGATGCTAACTTTATCTTATATTCATGAGCTAACTGAAAATACACTTAGAAGGGGGTGAATAGGTGTACTAGCTAATCTAATGATAATGATGCAGAATTAAAAACTATTTATGCAAATTAAAACTATTAAGCTAAACACACAAGGTATAACAAAAAGTGTAGCCGAATTCCCGGTGAAGGGCTCTGGACTATCTCCTCAGGATTCCTCTAGATTAAGAGTTGAGGTGCCGCTATGACTCTCTTGGTTGAATACAAGTGTGAGCACACAATTCCAAGCATATAACAATAGAGCACAAGATATATCAAGCATATAAAGATACAAGCTATATAAGCATGCAAGATATGTAAACACAAGTGAGAGAGAGCAATCGCAAACACGGGAGATTTGTTTCGAGGTTCGAGCACCCTTTCTCTACGTCCCCGCCTTCAACACTATGAAGAATTTCCACTAAAAACGATCCCACTTGATCACTCGGCGCCACAACACCTACAACGAGTTCACAGTAGAACTCTTGGACTCACTAGTTCCCTCACTTGTTCCCGCAAGAACAACACGCAAGCACTCTAGCTTGCCGAGGCCGCACCTCTACACCGAGCTCCCACAAGAACTCGAAACAACACGAACCCGCAAGTTTGCCTCCTCAAATACAAAGATTAACACTTGGTGATCTCAACACTTTGATTACCTGAAAACACTTTCACAACGAAGATCCTAGGAGGATTGATATAGCAATGGAAAGCTTAAGTTTGTGTGAGAAAAACTAGATAAAGTAGTGGAGGAAAAACTCAAGAAATCTCTTTTGGAAACTCTTGAAAAACTCTCCATTTGATATGGAAGTATTTGCTCTAAAAGAAGTGGAGAAAAACACTTAGAGAGGTAGGAAAAATTGGCACGAAAACTCTTAAAATCTTGTCTAAAACAGCCCCAATTTATACTCCCAAAACTAGCCGTTGGGGTCAAACATCAGGTCAGAATGACGTGTCGGTCGACCGGCCAACGGTCATATTTTTGACCGTTGCAGCCTGCCGGTCGACCGCCCAGTCGACCGTGCCTAGGCTTTGACCTACCGGTCGACCGGGGCCAGATCTAGGAGCACAGCTCTCTAGACGGTCGACCGGGGCCAGATCTAAAGAGCACAGCTCTCGGACGGTCGACCGCCCGGTCGACCAGCCCACTAGTCAAATGGCCGTGCACGTTTTGTGCACATCGGTCGATCGCCCGGTCGACCGACTTCTGGCGCGGTCGACCGGCAGAAGGCCAGGTCTGAAATCTTTTGGGATTAAAACTTGGTTAAATAAATTCTTATAAAATCACATAAAATCTACAAAAATAGGTTCAATGAAATACTTTGATGTACAAACATGTTTGATCAAAATTCAACACATATTACAAACGTTTTGAACCATTTTTGTAAAATAGAAATTTTGCCTTAAACAAAAATCTGTATTTTTCAAAAACAATCTTCAATTTGAAATACGATTTTTTTAAAACTTCTCCAAATACAAAAAACAAGATATTTTAAATACTTTTGAAGCTTAGTGTGTATGGATATGATCCACTACACATATGAGATGAAATATCTATGTTTTTGACAATAAGTTCTAAAATAAGTTTTGATAAATCTAAAACTCAAACATATGATATAGAATCACCAAATAAGTTTTTCTAAACATTTGAATCATCAATGTGCATGGGTGAAATCCAAAACACATATAAATCATATAAACTTGTTTTGATGAACTCTATTCATGAAATATAACGATATATACTTGAAGCTCAAAAATCAAAACGGTATTTTTTAAAGTCAAAACTATTTTAAGAAAACACATAAATTTTGTGTGTGTATATGTATATGAGCTTGAGCAAACCACAACTAATCTATTCTTTACATTTTATCTAAAAACAAATCTTTACACTTACAAACACGGTACAAGTCTTCTTGAAAATTTTCTCTTGAAAATCTTCACCTCCTTGACTTAGTTCAAACCATGATTCAACGAGCTGGACTCCTCTTGAGTATTTGATGTGATCTTGATGTACGAGCTATTGAATCAACACGTGCTAGCTCCAAAACTTGACTTCGAATCTTTTGTTGAAGTTAAACACTGACTAAGATCTTGATCAAATATCTGAAACTTATTAAACACAAGATCATTAGTACTATAACTGCATGAGTTAATCATCATTAAAACTAGAGTGATGGACCTTTGGGCCAACAATCTCCCCTTTTTGATGATAACAAAACTCATAGAGTTATATATGCATGGATTAAAGATAAGCTTCATAGAAGCTCCCCTTAATTCATGCATAACAATAAACAAATAGATATTCAATAAAGTGCATAAAGTAAACACAAACATATATGCATAAACAGAGATATAAAAAGATGTATATATAAACTCTCAAAATTCTTCTTCCCCTTTTTGTCAAGTCATTAACAAAGGGGTGAGAACAATCAAACAATAAAGATGTATGTGATATACATTCATGAAGAGGAGAGACGTAAAGTTAGCTCCCCCTGTATACATGCATTATATGGAAAAGGGATGACTAGACCTAACCCACTTAAAGTATAATATACAATGTATAAGCATATATGTCAAGCTCTCCTTACACGTGTATCACGTAAAGAAAAGAGGTCAAGCTCCTCAATGTGAGATACACTCAACATGAATCTATACATAGAAGAGATGTTAAGCTCCCTTTGCACATAGGCAATATATATCAATAAATTTTAAAACAAAAAATTTCAAATCATTTTAAAACAAGTTTTTGAAATTCCTTGAAGTCAACAAAACAAATTTTGATACCAATAAAATCAAATTGTAGTTGACAAAAACAAATGTTGGTACCACTAGAGAAAAAAATATTTTTAAGATACTAATAGTAGATTTTGATACCAATTGAAGGTGAAATACGAATTACATTTTGTTATCAAATAAATACCAATTGAAATACCAATTGAAATCAATGTATAAGCTTGTATAGATACCAATTAACATTTGGAATAAAATCAAGCTTAAATAAACTTAATTTGTGCTTTAAGAATGTACATATATTATGAAATACGCACAATCAAATCATATATATATGTATATATGTATGAAAATGGAAATACCAATTGAAATTGATATTAATTGAATTTTGAAGCATACATATATAGAAAACAAATATGAGTATACAAAAAATTAAAATTTCTTGAAGATCAAGTGTATAATTCATAACTACCACCCTTTCATGCACAAGATAAAAGATATTCAATAAGAGATACAAGGCACGGTCACCCATCCAACCGCCCTTTAAGGTAGGGGTTTTCAAAAATTATGATTTGAAAGATTGTGATTGAAAACACTACCAAATGAAGAATAAATAACTAGATTAAAGTAGTTTTTGAATAACTAGTTCAAAACATGAAAACAAATCATATATCCCATGAAGGATGCGAAATGCACAAGAATTGACACTCGAAATCTATAAAGCTCATAAATGCTCATGAAAATAAGGTCATGAGTAAAAAATAAAGTGAGTGTACAAGAATCATGTGAATAGCATATTCATGAAATAATCAATAAGATTCAAAATAAACATGAATTTTTTTTATCAAAAACATGAAAATCATAAAAAATTATTTTTCATTAAACTTAACAAAACTTCAAGGTATATGTATGTTCTATCCAAACTAAAAATATACATACATATCCTAAGCACAAATGAGTCCATAATAGAATTTGCATGAAGGCAAGTGACTCAAGGGTATACATGTATATTTATTAGTTTTAGACAAAAATAGCATATACATGAAGCAAAACATGTACAAAAATAGGAAAAACAAGTATAAATGAAAGAATCATCAAAACTAGGTTATACATATACATGTAATGAGTATAAATGAGTAATGAAGCACAAACATATATAATCAAGTGTAACTCATTACTTGTACAAGTATAAACACAAGTTTTAACGAAAACTACATCTAAATAAGTATTCACCACATGAAGTACAAAACATGATTATTTAACATAAAACCAAAACATGCTAAAATAATCAATGTAAAAGCATGTAAACTAAATGAGAGTTTAGAGATAGTTACCAAACCATATGAACTATTCTCTAAGTCTTCAAATCATGGTGGTCCTCCCACCAAACTTTCTTGATATCGATGAATCAAAAAGGGTATGTCCATCTAGCTCCACATGCATCCACCACCAAGGCACCTTACCTCTCACGTCATGTGAGAGCCCACACCTACATCAAACACAAGAGGTGGGGATTTTGGTACCCATTTCCTTTTGGGTCCACGGGGGTTAGTATTATAAGGAACCCAAACATTTTTATTTGCAAAACTTATAGAATTTATCTTATCAAAACAAAACTTTGCTAAATGGCCTTCGCAATCGCAATGTGTATACTTGTACACTCTAACATACATATGAGAATGGATGTGATCATGGTGTACATGAGGTCTATGCCGTGTAGGATGTGCATGCATGTGTGGAATTTGTTTCTTACGAAATATAGATTCCAATTTATTATGGTTAAATGCACATTGGCTCAAAGAGAGCCCGAACAATCAATTTATTTTTCAGAACATGAATCTCATTTTTATCAATAAGAGGTGATGAAATAGTAGGCATGAGAAACATCATTCTTTTTCTTTTTAGAGATATTTCCTTTTTCTTTTAAAACAATTTTCCTTTTCAAAGAGTTATTTTCTTTCAAAACAATTTCTTTTTCTTTTTCCACCCAAGTGATTTTATTTTTCAAAGAATTATTTCCTTCACAAATATTATTTAATTTTGAAGATAAGGAAATATTCTTCTTTTTCAAAAATTCATTTTCTTTTGAATTATTTTAAATGAATCCTTTTCTTTTGAAACTAAATCATTTTTATTTTTCAAATTTTTGTTTTCCATTTTTAACAATTCATACTTTTTAAGAAGTTGTTGACAAAATGAAGAAAGCTCATCATATGACATGTCAACATCCTCATCAAGCTCGGATTCGGAATTTACCTTAAGGGGGTCATCCCCTTGGACCATGTAGCATATGTTGGAAGCATCACTTTTATCATCCGAGTCACTCTCTGCATAATATTGCTTTTGTTCACCAAGAGAGACTAGAGTGTTCCATACTATAAAAGCCGAATTAAAGTTAGAAATCCTAAATAAATATTCATCATTTAGGGTTTGACTTTAAAGCATGGATGGCTTTTGCATTAGCCTCTAGATGTTTGCCATTTAAACAATAAGAATTTTTAATAGTGGCAAGATAAACATGATTCCTAGGGCTTTGAGGCATATGAATATCTCAACTTTCCAAGTTTGGATATTAAGAATGTCAAACATGAGAGGTGCCATGAAATCCATATGTGTGTACAAATATTGTGATTAGCTAAAATGAGGATCTTTAACTCAAGGTTGTTAGACCCAAATTAAAAGCACCAAGCTCTGATACTAATTGAAAATACACCTAGAGCGGGGTGAATAGGTGTACTAGCTAATTTAATGATAATGATGCGGAATTAAAAACTATTTATGCAAATTAAAACTATTTAGCTAAACACACAAGGTATAACACAAGAGTGTAGCCGAATTCCCGATGAATGACTCTGGACTATCTCCTCAGGATTCCTCTAGATTAAGAGTTGAGGTGCTGTTATGACTCTCTTGGTTGAATACAAGTGTGAGCACACAATCCCAAACATATAACAATAGAGCACAAGATATATCAAGCATACAAAGATATAAGCTGTATAAGCATGCAAGATATGTAAACACAAGTGAGAGAGAGCAATCACAAACACGGGAGATTTATTTCGAGGTTCGAGCACCCCTTGCTTTACGTCCCCCGCCTTCAACACTATGAAGGATTTCCACTAAAAACGATCCCATTGGATCACTCGGTGCCGCAACACCTACAACGAGTTCACACTAGAACTCTTGGACTCACTAGTCCCCTCACTTGTTCCCGCAAGAACAACACACGCAAGCACACTAGCTTGCGGAGGCCGTACCTCTACACTGAGCTCCCACAAGAACTCGAAACAACACGAACCCGCAAGTTTGTCTCCTCAAATACAAAGATGAACACTTGGTAATCCAATACTTTGATCACCTAAAAACACTCTCACAATAAAGATCCTAGGAGGATTGATATAGCAATGGAAAGCTCAATTTTGTGTGTGTGTGAGCTTGAGCAATCCACAATTAATCTATCATTTACATTCTATCTAAAAACAAATCTTAACACTTACAAACACGACACAAGTCTTCTCGAAAATTTTCTCTTAAAAATCTTCTTCTCCTTCTTGACTTAGTTCAAACCATGATTCAACGAGTTAGACTCCTCTTGAGTACTTGATGCGATCTTGATGCACGAGCTCTTGAATCAACATGTGCTAGCTCCAAAACTTGACTTCGAATCTTTTGTTGAAGCTAAATCCGACTAAGATCTTGATCAAATATCTGAAACTTATTAAACACAAAATCATTAGTACTATAACTACATGAGTTAATCATCATCAAAACTAGAGTGATGGGCCTTTGGGCCAATACTAACTTTTTTACCCTCACTCGCTCATAAAAGTGTGGGAACCCTTGCTCATTTGACACCACATTCGGGCGTCGATGTGGCGCGTTATTTCTGGACGACGACCTAGCAACCCTTGCCCACTTTTCACTACACTCGGGCTCTGATGCAGCGCATTGCTTAGTAGGGAGCGCCCCAATGAAATTTAGTTCTTAGTTCATGTTCATAGTATGTGACAATGTTTTACGTTGGTTGTCACAGGCCTACCACAACCCTCCTCCTTTATCCTGACTTGGAACAAGCAGTGAACGGTGCACTGGCGGAGTTTATTTGATCATGATCTAAACACTTAAAAAACCCCATACCAATTTTTGTTAGATTTCAAATATTATACACCGTTAAACTATCCAACTCACTATTTCAGCCGTTCATTTTGCATCTACTTGATGGATGGGCAAAAGTATTCAAAATACTTGATTTTTTTATTTTTAGTTATTTTAAACAATGTAGATCAACTTCAACAGATTGGATCTTGTATTTAAATATTGTGAGATTGAGTTTGAGTGGGAAGGATACAAGCTCGAATCCTTTCGCATGTACCCAAGTCTATATATGTGTGTGTAAACCGTCAAGGTATCCCAATGGGCCCTCATTCGAGACGACTTTATACTATCCCCCGCATGGAGTTGGGGAAAGCACAGTTACAGAGGAGGCTCCCCCACTGGACTAATCCTGCGGGTCACGTGGCCCCTGCCCAGGGAAGCTTCTCACCACGCAATTGGGTGAGTTACGCACCACAGCGCGTGGGGCAAATATCCATCGATAGCCGGATTCGAACTGGGGTCACTTGGTTTTTAAGCCAAGTGACGTACCAGTGGGCCAAACTGTATATATATATGTGTGTGTGTGTGTGTATGTAAAATATATATATGTATATGTATATATGTATGTATGTATGATAGACTTGGATCCTTTGGGAAGGATTTGAGCATGAATTCTTTCTACTCAAATTCAATGCTACAACATTCAAATACAAAATCAACTCTGTTGACATTGATCACATTATTTAAAGTAACTAAAATTAAAAATTTAAGAGATTTGAATACTTTTTGCTTATTCATCAAGTAGAAGCAAGACGAACGGTCGAAATAGTGAGTTGGTTAGTTTAACTGTGCAAAATATTTGAAACCTAACAAAAGTTAGTATGCGATGGTTTTAAATGTTTAGATCATGATAAAATGGTCGGATCGAGAATTTGTATGTCCAAAATCATAAATCTAAGTAATATATTTTTTTTGGTTGTCCATTTTGTGCCTACTTGATGTATGGACAAGAAAACTGTAAAATACTTAATTTTTAATTTTTAATTACTTCAAATAATATAGTTCAACTTCAACAGAGTGGATCTTGTATTTGAGTGCTGTAATATTGAATTTGAGTAAGAAGAATTTATGCTCAAATCCTTTCGGATGTAGTCAAGAAGTGTGTGCGTATATATTCTATTACAATCTATGGAGATGACCTCAATCCCACCATGTACCATCCCTATAAATGATCCATTCCATTCATCATGATTTTCATGTCCTAAAATGCTTATATGTAGAAAATCCTGAAATTTGGACATTGTTTAACCATCAATCAAATGATGTCATTTATTCTATTGTTGAAAAATCGTTTATTTTATAATCATTTGATGCATGATTATCAAGAGTTCATTATTTTTTTATACATAGTCAATCTAGGATATGTGGATCAAAATATATGGAGTGGATCATCCTCAGGAATGTTTCATGGTGAAAATTTAGGCCGCCTGACACGCGAGGAATATTTTACCATATATATATATATATAAAGACTTGGGTTCATCGGGGAGGATTTGACTCCAAATCCTTCCCATTCAAGCTCAATGTAATGAAATACCAATTGGATATCTACTTCATTTAAGTTGATCTATACCATTAAGAGTGCCTGAAAACAAAACTCAAGTGTTTTAAATATTTTTATTTTAGGCATCAAGTAGGCACAAAACGTATAAATTGTGAGTTGGTTAGTTTATCGGTGAAAAAATATTTGAAACCTAACAAAAATTGGTGTCCCAAGGGGTTTTAAGTGTTGAGATCATTATCAAACAATTGATCAAGGTATTGTATGTCCAAAGTCATATAGTTATAAGCAACATGTCACTTTAGGCCGTCCATTTGTTACTTTGTAGATGCATGGGGAAAACTTCAAAACACTTTCTTTTTTTGATGTAGATCAACTTCAGTGAAGTGGATCTTCAATTTGGATCACCTAATATTAAATTTAAATGTGAAGGATTTGACTTCAAATCCTTCTAGAAGCAACCATTTTTCTCCATATAGAAGCTTGACTACACACATCTCATTTTCTCTAAAAAGTCAATACTTCTCATTTTCTCTAAAAGAAGTGTTTAACAAGTTATCACCATATTCCGTATTGGCCCACCATTCTTCTATTCACCTTTGAAATTTTGGATGACACATTTCTCAAAATGCATTAGGTTATCCATTTCACAAGATTCATTTCATATGATTTTTGATCTATGTGAGTTTTAAAACATTTAGATCACAATCAACGGGTTGGATATGGTTATGACTAGCATACATTGTATTCTAATAGGTGGGTGTAAACTTTATGTTACACCCTAGGTGTAATATAACCTTACCCTATATATGTGTGTGTGTATATGTATATATGGACTTGTATCATTCCGGAAGGATTCGAGGCCGAATCCTTCCCATTAAAATACAACCCTATGACATCTGAATGCAAGATCCATTCCGTTGAAGTTGATCTATATTATTTCAAGTCCATGTTTTAAATATCGGCCGAGTCAGCTGAGATATCGTCCGATATCTCCTTTTTTGCTTGCTGCTGATACGATATGGGGAAATCGTTCGTCATATAGTTTGCAACAAAAAATGACCGATATTTGAAATATCGGCCGATAAGTCGCCCGATATCGGCTGATAAGTCACCCGATATCGGCCGATATGAAATAACTTATTTATTGCATGTCTGCGTGCAAATATATATTATTTTTTACTGTTTTTTCTTGCATATTACATCATTTTTATTAGGTAGATGATATCTATGACACTAAATCAACTTTTATTTATCAATATTTCATTATATATAGTGTCTGATATGAACGCCCGATATGCGCGTGTATCCTCGATATCTCCTTCGATATTCGATATCCGATACGAAAAACCCCCATCCGATACGATTCCGATATCCGATATTTAGAACCATGTTTCAAGTAACTAAAAACTAAAAATCATGTATTTTGAATACTTTTTTCCCATTCATCAAGTAGGTGCAATATAGACGGCCGAAAATAACATATTGCTTTGATCAATGTCTTTAGACATATAAATTCTCGATCCAACCATTTGATCATGATTTAAACACTTAAAAACCCTCACACACTAATTTTTGTTAGATTTCAAATGCTTTACATTGTTAAACTAACCAACTCACTATTTCGGCCGTCTATTTTGCCCCTAGTTGATGGATGAGCAAAAATTATTCAAAATACATAATTTTTGATTTTTAGTTACTTGAAATAATGTAGATCAATTTCAACGGAGTGGATCTTGCATTCAGATGACGGAGGGTTGTATTTGAGGGGGAAGGATTTGACCTCGAATCCTTCCAGAATGACACAAGTCTATATGTGTGTGTGTGTGTGTGTGTGTGTGTGTGTGTGTGTGTGTGTATATATATATATATGTATATGTATATGTATATGTATATATGTATATATGTATGTGTGTGTGTATAGATATATGGGGGTGATATATAGATTTTGACTAGGATCATTGAAAGGCTTTGAGTATAGATCCTATCACTTGGAAAGTATATATTACCTACTATAATGTATGCTCCAAATCGTTCAACATGATCTAAATAATTTAAAATGCTTAGACATAAATAACCCAACTCTTAATTCATGATCTAAATACTCAAACCATTATACGCCAATCTTTGTTGGGTTTCAAATATTCTAGACCATAAAACTATCTTTCGGCCCTCCGTTTTGGGGTTACATGATGGATGGGTTTAAAAACTTAAAATAGTTTAAATTTTAGTTTACAAACACTCCAAATGATATAGATCAATCAATAAAGTGGATTTTCAAATTGAATGCCCTATCACTTAATTCTAAGAGGTAGGATTTGGTTTCAAATCCTCCCGAAAGGAGCATAGTCGCGTGTGCCATTACTAACTACAACTAAGCCTTTCAATAGTTGTAGATTTTGGTCAAAATCAATTTAGAACGTTAATTATATAAATAAAACATTTACAAGGCTTATATATGCACACACATTTCTATATATAAACTAATTAAATAAAGATCTAAAGGAACAATGTTTAATTCTCGTATCAGTTCCTTGCAATTTTGGTGATCAGAGGACTAAACAGCTATTCATCAGTTACTTTCAATAGTAGATAGAGCATGTAACAACTAATTTGTTAGCATGCTGTCTAATCATTCAAATTGCTGCACTTGTAGTCATGTTTTTTGTATTGAGTTTTTGGTAAGTAAACATTTCACAAGTTTTTATTGCATAATGAACAATATTTATGTTAACGTGATGTTTCTCTATTTCCTACATAATGTTTAAAAAAATAAACTAGGGACTCGCATTCGTTCTTTTACCACATAAAAGTCCTAATTGCAACAAATCCGTAAATTTTCTATGATTTCAATTTCACCTTTATGCTGTGATACTGCTTATTGTATTTGTCCATTCCAATCCCAATTGAATATGGTATGTAAATAAATCAACCCGTATAGCCGTGGATTCTCTGTTTGCGTGTTCTTCTATGCATTGCTAAAAATTTTATCTTTAGGAAGCACGACATTGTCTTTCTCTTGATTTATGAGGTCACTGTACATTTGTTGGACATATAATTTTCAGACTATATTTCCTTCACTTTCATGGCTGCACATGGTTGTAATTTTGTTCTGCTGGTTTATGCACATGAATACTCATTCAGGCATAATGGATAAAGCTTCCTTCTTCCTGACTATAGATAACAAGTTTTTTCCCACCTTCCGAACACACATGGTTCTGATGGATTATCCATACATTGATCATTCTACAAAATTTAACGCACCTGTAAATCTATATAATAGAAGACCATTCACTTGGATACCTTTTATACATGCATCAACTGGTTTCATTTGTCTAGTAATGAAATGAAAAATAATTTTGCACTCCCTTGGATGCGTAGGTGGAAGGTAGTAAAATATCTTTGTATTCTCTTGCTAAATATCTCTACCTAAATATCTCTAGGTAGGATAGATCCTGATGAAAACACGCCGGTAGAGACAATTTTCGCTACAAGTGGATGTTGTCACACCTTTGACCATAGGGGTGAATGAGTCGAGTCAGTTGGAATTTTGAGGCCAATGTACACACAACCCCGAATTTTGGAGCCTTTTTCTTGGTCAGTCCAGAAATCAATGTATATGTTATAACAAAACTACAGTGCCCAAACCCTACCCATGAGTATTTTTGTGTTTCCTCCGGTTGGCTCGAGTTAAGACAGGCACGGTCAGAAATAGCTGCTTAGTTAAGTTCTGAGCCTAGCATATTTGCAGGCTTCACCAGAGATACTATCTAAGATACTAACTGGTAACAACATCAAGTAAAAACAATGCAATGCCTCAACTATGTCAAAAAATCTGGAAGAATTGGGAACAGAGTCCATAACGGTAGCAGAAATCTCATACATGAAAAATACAAACACTGATTATTAGCTGAAGTTGAAAAGACCAAATGTGGCCATTTTTAAGAAAGTGATAAAAGTAGCTTTGCTGGATATACAGTGGAATTCAGTGAAAAGAGGAGATTGGCGGGTGATGAGCACTTGGATGAGATGAAGACCAACAAGTCACCTAGAGATCATTTGATCAATCACCTTTGTTAAATGAATAGAAGTGATTAGCTCTCTCCTCTCTTATGTATATATGGGTATGGGTCGCAAATCACTTTGGGTTGGGTTTGGTCCAGGGTCGAGTGGGTCAAAGTTGAATATCCAAACCTAGCCGTAGCCGGGAAATCAAATATCTAAACTTTTTCAAGCCAAACTTATTTGGTCCGCAAAACTATGAAACAAGATTCTTTAAAGTCAGGTACGGGTCAAACCCTGCTCGAAGGACACCCCTTACCATTGACCATGATCTCCATGCCCGAAAAAATTTATTGAAGACAACTCATGTGGTTTAGAACCTCTCACCCATGTGTCAAGCCATTGCAAAATGAACTAAATGAATAATTCTTCAATAATATAATAAACAAGTTGGATGAATAGATCCACGGATTATAAGTGTCTCAACCATATGGCGTTTTTAGGGTATGGAGAAGGGGCGAGGATAGACGGTCTATCGGAGGAAATGGCGTTTTGTTCTCCTATTTGGAGAAACTTTCCTCTAACCCTTGAAGCAACTGATCCGAGTTTGAATAGCTAGAGATCATAAAGGAGGCCTGAAGCAAAATCAGAGTTGTGGGAAGCGGCAAGGCATAGCTTAAGCTTTTATAGCTTTAGCGAGGCTTAAGCGGCCAAAAGAGTCAAGTTAATTTTTTGAATAAAAAAAATTAAATATAGGTGCAAAAATCGATAACAATACTGAAAAAATTAGAAAAATGGGAAAATACAAAATTTTTTGGAAAAACGAAGTCCAAAAGATTAACGTGCTTTTTGATGACTAATATAAATTATACCATCTATATATAATAGCTCAGAGAGCTTATGAAAGTGCTATCTAGTTGTTGACAATAGTGGCGTGGTGGGAGATCAGAGAGTTGTTGGATGTGTGAGGTGTGGCGACGTGGTGGGGTAGCGGGATTGCTGTCAGAGTCTGATATGAACTCGAGAGTGATAAAGATTGTTGCAGGAGAGCTCGAGAAAGGGAGAAGGCTGCGGGAGAACCAACTCAACTAGAGAAAGAGAAAGAGATGTCGTAAGGCCTCCCCGATGAGCTGGGGGGGGGGGGGGGGGATGGTCGTTAGGTTGAGGTGGGCGCAGAGAGATAAATATGAGAGCAGTGATGGTATTAGGGTCAAGGCTTTTGGATGGGGCTTTTGTATTTTGGAGCTAGTTGGAATTAAAGAGGGTACAAAGTTTTCTGCTTTCCAAATAAAGCGGATTTGGGACGCTTTTCGCCTGCCTGTGTTGCTTTTGCAAAATTGACGCACTTTTTCGAGCCGAAAGCGAGCAAGGCTCTTGATACCAACGCTTTGGGCCTGAGCGAAGCTACTCAGTCCCAAAACATTGAAGCGTCTGCTTAAGCGGGGCTTTTTTCTGCTTTTCACAACACTTGAGCAAAATAAACCTTTGTAATATTGGATGGAAAAGTTGATTGAAAAGACCAAAGACCAAAGTTGATCACGGAATAAGTAAGAAGTCATATATATGGATGACTCTTCTTTTTTCTGAGTTCCGATTGCTTTGTTGTCCCTTACACTTGATCACGTACGCGTGAGTCACGACCTTGTCATGTCTGTTATTACTTATTACCTTCAAATAATTTTTTCTATCTTCTTTGTCTCATTCAATAAGCCATTTGTCTCCAAACTTGTGTACTAATTTTGTAAATCCAATTGGATGTAAGTGATTAAATTATGTTATATCAATCAGCTTAAATTATATTATTAATATCTATCTAACTATATAATCATACATCATTTTTTCGTCAAATCTCGCCTCAACTAATATGGGTACTTACTAGGCATACTTACTAATATAAGACCGCGACTGATCATGAAATGTAATGGTTGGAAAAGATAGTATGGGTACTCTATATGTTGAGCCTACTCAGTTTGGAACTAAACTTGGTGATTCCCTTTTGTCTATTGGGCGGCTGACTTATAAACAACTTTTGCATTTCATGTCTTCTTTTTGGGTGCGAAGCAATGTCAAATATAAATAGCCAACAAGCACAAATATTTGCTCTCCCTGCAAAGGAGGTGATTCAGCCGTACCTTCCAATACCTACCTTGTTTCGGTTTCTCTCCCGTCATTAGCCTTTGCATCCTTTCCTTGCAGTTAAGGTAATGACTTCGGGTGTTGCCAGCTCCCATAGTGTGAGGGGCATTGTGTACAAGTCCTGTGAACGAATTCACTGTGTATGGCTGATTGGTGATTAATAATGATTCTGGCTTCATGAGCTGGGGAAGGCTTTTGGCTAAAAATTTGGATATTTGTGGAGGAGGAATAATAAATAGACTCATTGTCTTGGATTGCTGTTTTGTCTAGTGACAGAACAAGAAGAAATTGTTTTGTTTTTTCATTAAACTATGAATTTTGATGGAGTGTGACTCATGTTGCCCCGATTAAAATTTCAATTTAAGGTGTGATATAGCGGCATGTACAAGAAATGAGTGCATCCGAAGTCAGAGATGGATTGAGGACAAAATGAGGAAGGACCATTTGAGATGCTTTGAGCATGTGCGAAACGTGATAAGTCTATCAGCTAGAAGTGGTAGGATCACAAGGCTTGTTTTGAAGGTCAAGGAGAACTATTTTTTAGACCTATATGGCATGGATTGCTTAGGTGGTTAGAGAGGACATGATCGTTTGTAGTATAGTAAAGGAAATAGCTTGTAATAGAGCTGAATAGAGACAATGGATTCATTAGGGCTTGTTTGGTTAAGGGTGGAAGTGAGGAAGTAAGGAAGTGAGGAAGTGGTAATAGTTCCCCTTTGGAACTTAGGAATTGGTTAGTAAGTTTTCCGGTGTTTGGATGTTGTTGGGAAGTGTGGTTTGGAAAATGTTATGTCTTTTCCGGTGTTTGGGTGGTAATGAAAAGTGAAAGTGGAAAAGTTGACCACAAAGTTGATCGCAAAATAATATTAAAATAAAAATTAATTAAGAAAAATAAAAATAGACTGTAATTAGAATGCAAGTGAGATTTACATGACCAAAAAATTAACTGTTTTATACTACAACTTATTACAAATGAGATTTACATGACCACAAAATTAACTGTAGCACTCTGAAAGTGAGGAAATGGTTGTGTAATAGAGAGAAGAAAAAAGGAAAAGGGGTTTTCTTATTTTCTTTTTCCGGTGTTTGGATAGATAGGGAAGTGAGCTTTTATACTTCCCTATTTCCTTACTTCCGCCCACTTCCTTGCAACCAAACACGCTTGACCCCAAAAAATTGGGATAAAGGCTTTGTGGGTGCTGCTGCAGTTGTCGAATCTAGTTACGGGTTCCTAATGAGGGAAATGTTCATTATTGTTATCATATCCACAACTTTTGTGCTTCCCAGTGCTCTTTTCCTCTAATGCTTGTTGGGCCTCTATCGTCAAAGGGGTCTTCCTATCTTGTTATGATTTCCATGTATCTCAATGTCCATGTACTAGATACACAACTCGCTTTAGATCCAAGAGAAGCCGAGTAGGTGGATTAGTCCGAGTGGAGAAGAAAAAAAAAGTATTGAACTAAAAATCTTTTCTAGAGATATTCATTTTCCTGGAGAGACAGATATATAGACAGTGGCATTTTGGTGCCGCCAGGAACGAAGAATATTTTTTCTAAGGAATCAAAAAAATTGAAAAATTAGATCTTTGTCCAACAGATCACACCAACCAAAAAAAAGTATTTTGTTTTGGTTCGGCCCGTGGTCACATGAAATAGCTAATGGGATAAATTTAGCAAAAATTTTCCCCCTAGAGCTATTGCAGAAAAAGATAATGTCCAACTTAGAGTTGTCAATTATATCCTTCATGGAAATGGAAAGTCAATTCGAGGAATTTCTCACACAAGTATTCAGTTAGTTCGGACTTGCTTAGTATTGAATCCTATACACAAACTCATTGGGTAGCTTCACTTTAATCTTATTGAGAACCTGGTGAGTAGTCTTTGAATATGTGAAGTTTTATTCTTATATACTTTAGAGAATATTTGTGGACCATCCACTTCAATGTCCATCCATGAGCACTTTGATAGTGTGGCAACAATGTCCAGTTGCAATTGCATGGTGGAGATATCTTTAACTGTATGATGACAGATGCTTTTCCTTTTGTTTTTGTTATTTTGAAATCTCTTTGTTCTAAAAATATTTCATTTCTTGTTGAATCCTCTCTCTTGGATTTCGATAGCTTCTGTTTGAACAAAATAATGGTGCAGGTAGATGAACTTCTGAAAGAAAGAGAAAGTATCCACTCCTCATTTACAGCCATCCGCCCCATCGTAAACTCAAGTGGGAGTGCGGGCTCTGGTGGCGGCAGCAGCAAGGTTCCCAATGATGAAGCCAGCATTGACAGCCCAGCAATGGAGGATGGAAGCGTCGATGGAAAGGATAAATCTAACAAGTGGTTCAATTTTAATCTCAGCCGGTCGGATAAGAAAGCTTGAACTGTTGTTTGTTCCAATGTCGAGTTTATCAGTCAGAAGCAGCTATATAGTTGTGTAGGAAGGTAATACCTGTCAAGTGCTTGAGCTCACATTTGTAGCAAATATCTTTCCCACCTCCAGGGCTCTTTTTTCTCCTTGTATTTTGTTCATTCTTTCCCCGCTTATATCCTACAGGGGAGGTAAAGTTTAGGGTGCTATAGGTGTTCTGTGCTGTCCCCATGTATTTGTAAGTCAAGTCACTATTGATTGGTTCCCAAAGGTGTTTGCATGATGGGGAAACCTAATGTTAGAAGTAATGATTGTTATGACATTTTGGAAATCAATTGAAGGCATATTTCTAGAAATGGAGGTGGTTTGATTTCTGAAGTATCTATTTTTTCTTTGCATGCATTTTCGCCCGAGCTGGGCCTTTTGGGTAACTAATAAAATATATGTTACAGCAATAACATATGAATATGATTGTCTGTGTGTGTCATTTCTTGGTCTCACGATTGCTTTTGTTGATACAAGAGTACTGATCAGGCTTTATATAGTAGATGTGTAATGACAAGTGCATTTCTTTGTCCAGTGATTGAGAGGTTCATTAAATTACAGCAGGTGCACGCCAAAACTTTCCTTTTGATGTTCAAATTCTCGAGAATTATTACGAATTTGATCATGAATTTTATTTATCCAAAGTATTTCTATGGGATCTGTTGTGAAAGTAATTAAATCATTTATGATTGCACTTAAATTAAATTATTGACACGATCCATTAAAAAAAAAAGACTTGGGAGAGCAGGTGGAATTTGTTGCGAAAACTTTAGTAGGATGCTTGTAATTGGATAGATTACGTGCAGACAGAAAAACAGGAAATGATGGGTCTTATTTTATTGTCAAAATTTGATCATTCTAACTATCTCTGAACTGATTCAGTCATATGAACAGTGGCTCCAGAGCTTTGTTTCCACAATGCACAACTTTCCCAAGGAAAAAGAAAACAGGGTGTTTGTTTGGTTAAAACCAGTCAAATTCTGATTTAAGCAAAGCTTGAATCAGAGACAGGGAGAGGTGAACTAAACTAGAAAAGTTGAAAAATGGTGCTTTTGAGAGAGAAGTTTCTTTCTCATTCTGCAAGCTCTCTGGACCCAGTTTCATAGCAGTTACAACTCATTGATCGTCACATCGCACTCCGAGACGTATTTGGAGTCATAATTTCTAACATCATCATCATCATCACTGAATCTTCTGTCACCAAAATTTGATGAGCTAGACAGCAAAAATCATTCAATAATCTGCCCATAAAAGAAGGAAAAGAAAATTAACAAATTCAAAAAAGTCATTATCATTTTGGTTTTTGAGAGAGAAGTCAATATGCTTTCATAACAACTAGAGAGGGAGAAAGATCTTCAATACAAAAAAGAATTAGTGATATGGATCCGTCCATTTTAATTGGTATATCTCCTTTTGCTGTCACGGCAAATGAGAAGATCAGAGTTGTAGAATTTCAAAGTTTGGAAACCTCTATAGGTCTCAAGTTGGCATGCATGCAAACATTGTTCAAACATATGCAGTCCACTTAATTACAACAAATACTAGAGGACTCGTATAAACAACAATTAATCTATTGTTAATTAACTAAAATAAAAGTGAAGAAATTTGTGCTCATTCTTTAGTTAGTGGTGGCCCTGCCTATTGATCCCATTGCATAGACTTTTCAAATAAGAATACTTAATACACCTTTACAAAATCATGAGCTCCTCTAATGGGGGATCTCTTCTTTGGGCATTTGCTCCTTTGGTGGCCAACTTGAGATAGAGGACCCCAATGGCCATTGCGAGGTGCTTCTCTACGAGAAGGAAAAAAACAATATTCAAAAATCTATCCTCTTTATAGCCATTGAATTATGAAAGGGTTAGTTGTGGACTTGTGATTCTACACTTTAAAAGGCACAAAAAAATGGCAAGTTTTTATAATGTCCCTTGTGCATCATTTGAAGTGAAATAATTAAAAAAAGGAGGCCTAATCCACCATTTCTCATGTGTGGGGTGATGCAATGTGTTGGGGCTTCTTGCAAGCTATCCTTTGCTTTTTGAGAAAATTTATTCTATTGTTGGTGGTTTAAGTCAACAGAAAAGTTGGAAAAGATGCAAGGAGACATGAAAACCTATTGTTGTTGGCCAAAGTTCACTTTAAGGTTTTTCTTCAATATATTCTTACAATTGAAACATTTCCCTAAATGAGAATATTCTTGTCTAAAAATGCTTAGTACCTAACCATGGTCATGTTGCACTAAGCCTAATTTAAACTTGAAAACTAAATATCACTCTGTTTTAATTGCAGTAGTTCCTTCTTGGTCGTATGAGCTTAAACTGCAATTTTTAGAAGCAAAAAAAAAAAGTTTGATGTTTTATTTGGCACTACGGTTGTATCGTTAAGAGTGTGAATAAAATCACCTCTATTTTCAACGCAATATCAGAGTTCTGATACAGTGACCAAGGTCTCATGATGGTATTTTATATCCAGGCCAATATATATATTTTAAATAAACATAAATATTGCATAAAGAGTTCGCATTTCTGTCAAGGAAAAAAAAACAGAGACACTTTGTAAGAACAAGGAATGAATATAAATTTTCTTAATTCTTACCATGACTTTAAGGTTGATAGTTGTTGGTCAATTATCCTTTAGGGATATTTTTGACTTTGAACATTTTGAATGTATGTCATTCTCAATTCGTCTAGGTATCCGGCGCTCACATCATGGACAACAAGTGTAGCCTCTGATTAATTCTGCGGGGGAAAGTTTCCCTATGTGAAACAGGATAAGAGGGTAAGGCAGAGCCACTTTGACTCTCAAGCGTTAAATGTCTACCACGGGCTTAGAACTCAAGTCATTTCAGGAGCAAACTTGCGATAATCTATAAACAAATGATTGTGTGGACTTGAAATGTCAAATAAGTCCAACTCTCAAACAATAGAGAGCAGAAACAGGACAAAGCCACAGTTACATAGTTTTTATTTGGTTATGTATAGAATCGGTCTCATTATTATAAATTGCGGCCAACAACGACATCATCACCTTTCACATGTGAGTGTGAATTCTTTGCTTGCAAATAAAGAACAGATGCAATTAAAGTGCTAAAAACGCTTTAAAAGAGGTCCCATTAATTAACGTTTGAAGTTGGCTAGAGGGTCTTTGTCAAGGGAAAGATGACAATGCTAGCTTGAGGGCATTCTATCAAGCCTTCATCTAAACGCAACTACTTAACATCAATAAACATGCCTTTTCTCCCTCAAAAAAGTTTATTTTCATGTGTACGTACATGACCAAATCTAAACCAAACCAAATGAGTTGTGACAAAATGCAATCATACTTTATATTTGAGGTTAGATATCCACTTGTTTACGGGCTTGTTTGGTTTGTTAAAAGTGGGAGAAAAATGTGGAAGTGAGAAATGGGAGAAAAAGGTAAGAAAAATATAAAAAAATTAGGATTTGTACATTTCTTTATATCGGTGTTTGGTTGTAACGTGGAAGTATCAGTAGAAAAATATATTGTGTTTGTCGGTATTCTATTAATAATGTGAAAGAAAAAGTAGAAAAGTGGACCACAAAGTGAACCGAAAATAATATTAAAATAAATATTAATTATGAAGTTCTTTTTGGACTGTAATTAGGCTGCAAGTGGGAATAGATGATCACAAAATTAACTGTTTTGAGTTATAACTTATTACAAATGATATTTACATGACTACAAAATTAACTGTTGCAACCTGAAAGTAAGAAAATGATTGTACAAAAGAGAGGTATAAAAGAGAGAAGAAAAAACAAATGGTGTTTATAATTATTTTCCTCCGAGCTCCGTCAAAAAAATAGGATCAGCTCTAATTTGTGCCCATCGTATAAAATTATTTTCTTAATAATTATCACAAATAAGCATTATAGTAAACTTGGTATCTGTTACTATTCTAGGTGTTTATATATTATTTTTTATTACTTTTTCCTTACCTTTTTCTATTTCTCTAACAAAACTTTTTATTAATTACTAAATTAAACATTTCTTTTCTTTTTCCTTACCTTTTTTTACTATTTTTTTAACAAAACTTTTTATTAATTCTGAAACATCACTTTTTATCAATTCAATTAAAAAAGAAAAAAATAGAAATGTTTTTGTTAATTCTCAAACACACTTTTTTTTTTCTTTTTATCTTACTTTTTTCTGCCCTCCAACAAGTTATTATTAATTCTCAAACACAACTTTTTATTAATTCAAAAATAAAAAAAATACAAACGATATACTATTAAGTAATAAAATATTTAACAATAACAGTGAATTATTTAGAATAATATAAAGATTATAATAGTACAAATGTAGGTTATACTCTATCTAAAAAGTAATGAAGATTAATTCCATAGGCAATTGTAATGTATTCAATAATGTTAAAGTTTTAACAAGGCTAGGAGCATATTTTTATTAAAAACATTAGAGTTATAACAAATATTTGCTTCTAATCAGATTTTAATAAATTTAATAACAGTATATTTTTTTAATTCAATGTCCACAAACTACATTTGAGAAATCATATTTTAAAATTTTCTGTTTAGAAACATTCAATGTTTTTAGATTACATTAGATATGATAAAAGTCTAATATTTCTCTGTTACACTCGTACTAAAAAAATAAAATATTTTCGTCACTGTCTATAATTATTTTCTCACGAGTGATTGGTGGAGCATTTAGATTGAGGGCAAACCCCCGCGCCCTAAAGCTCTGGCTACGCCACTGACTAGAGCATTTGTTGTAGTTAGAGTCGTGAGGTCAATGATGTTAATTAAAGTGATACGAATCCTAAAGGTGATATAATCTAGTACCTACGTTGATATATTTAATGAATATATAAATATCAATTAAACTAACATTAATCTAGCTCAGAGAGAAGGAGCAAAGCAAAACTAATGCATGGACAAAAAGAATTGGCTGCCAACCTTTTTTTTTTTTCTTTTTGTTCTTCTTGCTTCTCATGAGAGCCTTGTACTGAACTAGGGATGGCCAGCGGGGCGGGTCGACCCGTTTCGACCCGCCCCGCCCCGCCCTGTGCGACCCGTTTGAGTCGCACAGGGCGGGTTGCGGGTCAACCCGGACCCGCCCCGTTTAGGGGCGGGTCAACCCGAGTTGACCCGTCCCGTTTAAACGGGACGGGTCAGATTCGTCCCGTGACGAATCACGGGACGAATCGGGTCGGGGAAAATTTTCCCCGACCCCTCTTCTTTCTTTTTTATTTTTTTTAAGTCCTATATTATTATATATGTGAGACAGGAAAATTAGTTTCGGACCCCTATTTTATTTTTTTATTTTTTTAAACCCTCAAAAAGTTAAAAAATTACCTATCATGGAAATTTTGAAAATTTTAAAAATAAAATAATAATAAAAGGCGAGACGGGTCTAACCCGTCTCGGCGAATCCGGGTAACGAATCGGGTCAGAGACCCGATTCGTTACCCCGATTCTTGATTCGTCTCGTTTGGATTCGTGACGAGACGGGTCCAACCCGTCTCGTCATGAATTCGTTGACCAGACGGGACGAATCAACCCGATTCGTCCCATTGGCCACCCCTATACTGAACCCAAAGCCAAACCCCACTTCACACTTTGTACTTACTTTTCATTATTTTATTTTATTGTTTTTGAAGTCATAGGGATCCGATCAAGTCGCGGGGGCCCACCATTTCTGGGCGCGCAACGTCCCCGCGGGCCCCGCCCCGGGTGGCCACGTGTCGAGTTATGATAGGAACACGTACGGATAGAATAGGTGCGGACCCGCTGAGAAACCGGGTCCACCCGCTAACTCCGGGTTGTTTATTTAAAGTCAGATGACGTCAGCGAGGGCTGTTCCGTGGGGCCCGCTGAGATCTAATCAAAGATCACGCAATCTTGCCATGAGCTCTCGTGTCGTTTTCTTGGACTTGTGCTTCGCGTACGAGGGGAGTCCATAAGAAAAGCCTACGTATTTCTCTACGTGAGTGTGTACATTCTATACTAGTAGATATATTAGAGCTATACATATTTACGCTTCTAAAGTCGAAAATTGCACATCTACACTAAAAAATTGTTACAAATTTGGTTTTCATATGTAAATCTATGTAAACTGTAATTAGGGGTGGCAATTGGGTCGGGTCGGGTCGACCCGACCCGATTATTGCTCGACCCATATAATAATCGGGTCAGGTCGATCCGACCCGATTATTTTAGGGTCAAAAATTCAGACCCAGACCCGACCCATTCTTAGTCGGGTCGACCCGACCCGACCCATTTGACCCGATTATTAAATTTTAAGTACAATTTTTTTACACTTTATGACCAAATTGTTTGGTGGTATAGTTGGTCATCACACTAAACTCCACACATTAGAGGCCACAGGTTCAAAACTGGTCTTACACATATTTTTTAACAATTTGATTTAGGCAAAGAGGAGGAGACGGGGGCGGCAGAGGAGATCAAGGGGAGGAGGCCGAGTATGAGAGAGAATAATCGGGTATGGTGGGTCAAGCGGGTCTGGCGGGTTCGGGCCGACCCGACCCATTTAATAATCGGGTCAGATGGGTCGACCCGATTAGGACCCAAACCCGATTAGCCCAAACTCAGACCCGCTAACTTCGGTCGGGTTAGGGCGGGTCTGGCGGGTCGCGACCCGTCTGCCACCTCTAACTGTAATAGGCTTTGTAATGCCAAAAGATGTGCATGCAGAGATAGATTTAGATTTTGGAAAGTTCTTGGTTTAAATTCAGGTTACATTTCTTATTCTTAAAAAAAAAATCTCTTAATTCGAAGTATATACCAAATCCTAATAAATACATTATATTTTGAGAAATATATCATTATAGTAAAATTACAAATTACTAGACAATTGTGGTGAGCAATGAGCATGCCAACATCCATAAATCACGCGCTACACAACTTAAAAGCAAATTTACCAGAAAAAATACATAATTTAACAAAACCATTAACCATAGATCTAATATTAAATACTTAATACATTTTATTAATTAGAAGTGGATTTTAATTTCATATATAATTTAAAATTGGGATACGTGGTTTTATATATGTCTTGCGTTAAAGTATTTGCATGTAAAATAGCTCCGAAGAAGATTACTACGTACGGTTAAATGAAGGCATTAATCATGGATTCATCATCATTTACTGAAAATAAAAAATTGAAAAAAAATCACCGAAATTTACAAGACTGACACCCACCCCCTCACGGTTCCTAAGCGATCAGAGCATGCTCGTAGTAGCACTAGACAAACCAAAGTCCGCGAGTGGGCCCCCACTGGGCCTCTCCCTCAAGACCCCGCGCTCACGACCCCGCGGGCGCGAGGCTGAGGTGCAGGTCCAGCCCACACACGGCGTCCGACCCGGCCGGCGTAACGTGGTCCGCGAACCGGTTCAGTTCCCGGACCGGGCCGGTGGCCACGTGTTGCAGGTGGTGGTCCTGGGGGGAGCTGCCGTTGGGACCCGCAGGCGGGGCCCACGAGGGAACGACGTATCCGCGCGACACATGGAGCGATGGGCCCGGGCGGGAGAAGTAGACCCAGGAGGACGGAGGGGAGGAGGTGGGGACCACGAAAGGCGAGGCGGAGGAGGAGAGGAGGTGAGGTGGCGGGGAGAAGGAGGCCATCGGGTTGGCTGCGGCGCTCCGCGGGTACAGCGCAGTGGGGGGTGACCGGATCCCTCCGCTCCCTCCGCTGTGGTGCATTTGCGCGCGCTTCATCTGCTGGCGCTCCTTCTTGTGGGCGTTCTGGTGACCGCCCAGGGCCTGGGAGTTGGCGAACTCGCGGCAGCAGTACTGGCACTCGTACCTGCGGCCGTCTCCGCCACCTACGCCGCAGGCGTTGGTGGTGGTGGTGGTGGAGGAGGCCGGGGAGGTGGGGCCCACGGGGGAGGTGGGGTTGGTGCTGACCGTGTCCTCGTCTGACACGTGGAAGCCGAAGAGCTTGAGCCTGGGCTGGCACTGGATGCCTTCCATAATGTCTTTCTTGAGAGAGAGAAAGAGGGGGAGTTAGTGAGAGGAGTCAGAGAGATCAGAGCCAAGAGAGGGGTGTTGGTGGAGTTGAGGGGGAGGGGGTGGGTATTTATGTGCGTGGGAAATGGGGAGGTGTGACAAAGTGCTCCTCTACTCTTCCTGCTATCACTGGATCAGATGAGATGAAGGGAGATGGGAGTTGGTATTGGGAACATAAACCGCAAACAATAGGGGGACTTAGATTGCGCTTGTCTCGGCCTTTGTCTCTCTCTCGTATTAAGAATAGAGAGTAGAGTGATTAGTGGTCAATTGATGATCGACTCTCGCTTTAGGCTTTTACCAAAGACTAGTCCTTGATTTTAGAGTATTATAGCATCTATGTTAATTTAATGAAGGGTTTTTGTCATTGTTTAAGGCTTAATTAATGTATATAATTATCTTAGCTTGTGTAGGGGGCTACAAGTTAGTTTTGTTTGTGAATTTGATGGGTGCATGTTCCCATCCATCTTTTGGTAGTTGGTGTAAAAAGTTTTAACCTGAGATCCTTGTGCAGGATCACTATTATTTTAGTTTTGCTTTTAGTAGCTGCGGTAATCAACTGATTTTACTATTGAGTTTGAGTGCTTTGCCTCTCCCCCAAAAGTCTTTTCTAGTCAGACAAAAAGTCTAAGGTTTGAATTCCAGCATACTTTTTTTGTGAGACATTTCCTAGATGGTACGTACCACCAATTTCATGTAACTCCAACTACTACAAAACCATGTAATATGCATATTGTGTGTGGTCTGACACAAGTTGAAACAAGTGTTATATTTATGTATGATCCTATATACAGCCAATTTCACTAATTTTATAAGTTGCAAAGGCATAGGTAATTTGATTGCGTGTTGTAATTAAAGAGCAACTTAATAATTTTCAACTTCTACGACCAATTTGATAATATGACAAATTACCATAGCACAATTTTTTTTTTTTTTAATATAGCTTCAATTACTGTAATTAGAAGACAACTCTGATTCACTGAATTAAGAATGTGCAATTTTAATTCCTAGCAAGCTACAAATGGAGCTAGCTTCCCATGCACCTCTCCCATTCCATCAAACCAAGTATCCCCATGTCTGCGATAAGGAAACCAGAGTATGAATGCAGATCCAAAGGGCTCCACTCATGTATTGCTACCACTTAACATGCAGTGCAGTGGCAGGGGAGGATACATGCATGCATGCATACATGTACAAGTATACATGACAATGGCGTTTTCGTAATTTCAAGCATGGGAGAAGATAGTAGTACGTTGGTTGAGGGACATTCTGATAATGATGAGCTGGAACGAGAACCTATGTCCCCTTCCCCCCTCCATTCACCGCCCATGCCCGGTTCTGTCTTGCTCCCACCAGCACCAGCAGCCACTGCCCTATTGTGCCCATCTCCTGTTCCTTTCTCTAATTTTCTATTACTTTTTTATTTTAAACTCCACCACTCATCTGCAAATACTCTCTCTCTGATACTCTCATTTTTTTTTTTTTCTGTATTTTGTTCGTTGTCCTCCTTTTCTCCTTCGTCTGCTCGGTCTCCATGTTATTGTGGTCCTATTGGCAGCTTCTATTTCTCATGTTCCTCTGCAAAATCTCTGGCAGAACAGTCAGAGAGAGACTCACAATCTTTTACGAAGGAATAAATTACCTTAAAGTGAAGTTATCTTTTAGGCACAGTTTGGTTAGCAAAACAAAACACTGATATTTTGCTGCTGCGTCTGTGTTGTACGGTGAGTGACGATTAGATCATCCTCGTCCTCATTCTCTTAGTTTGATTTTGTTTGTTTTATTAGTAGCGGGGTTGTGCCAAAATTTACCTAGAAATTTCCAAAATTCACCCCCAACTCTTTACCGCTTGAGCAAAAAAAATTTACGTAAAATTTTACTACAACTCGATTTACAAATTAACATTCTACCTTTTTGGTTTATATATTGTAATGATTGGTTCCTGTAAATACAAGATCCAAGCTTGCAAGCAGAAATGCTACCAACATAAAAGGAAATGTATCATTGTGCATGCAGTCTTGATGAAACCAAGCTTGAATGTACCTCAGAAATCCTTGTCGCCGTGAACGTCCAATCGAAAAAAAGAAAAGAAAAAAGAAAAAAAAGAAGAAAAGAAAAAAGAAAAACAACGGGCGTATGCAGTGCAGTGCAGTACAGTGTAAAGTTGAAAGCTCACAGATCGATCACAGAAATGTGGAAACCAGTATGGGGCGCGTTTGTGATATCTAAAAGAAAGAAGACTCAATCAAGATGGCGAGAGAGACTGTGACGCTTCACAAATCGCATGCCAACAGGGCTGGGGCCGAGGAAACTCCACTGATGTCTTGAGTTCTTTCGATCTCATGAGCACCCACTCAGCTGCATGATTTTGGACAGGACTATAGATAGAACTATTTGGTTGAAGGAAAAAAATGAGCAATAATGGGAAGAATTTAGAGTAAAATCAGGGCGTTCCGATTTTTCTCGTGTTAGGGTTTTCTAGTGTTGATTATTTTAGGAAAAGTTCAATTTTTATATGCAAATATGCACAATGAAATTAATATAAATGAGATTATCCTTACACGGTTTATTATTATAAAATTAAATGTATTCAGTCATCTGTCGCGTTTGTTTGTTGCTGTTCGGGGAAACAGATCCTACTCCATTGATGAGAATCAGTACACCCATCGCCCACTTATTAATCCACTCGTCTAAGTGTAATTATTGCAAATGTAACAAATAATTGGACTTGTGAGTGTACAACACACATCCCAAAATGAATATCTAATTCGTTATATATAAATATCAGTGATGAAAGACAAACTAATTTGTAAAAGTTCATAACTTTATAGAGATCTATCAAGAATTTTAGGCTAAACTTTCATGTATTTTCTCTTTTTTCCCCCTCTATTAGAAGCCCAAAAAAAAAATTTGACGAAAGTGAAATCTAAACCCGAGACACTTTATACACCACAAGTTGTGTTACAATGAAATTTGCAAACTTTTAGCTACCCAAGCCCCCCCCCCCCCAAACAACCCACCCACCCATCCACACACAAATGTTTACGTGTGGCTGAGGTGGGGTAAATTGCCTAGTCCTAGTGTTGGCGTGATTGACGTTGGACCTAATGCTCTATGAATCTCTAATTTTTCCCACTTTAAACCTTATATTTTATCTCATAAATAATTCCTTCCCCCTTGGGGAGGAGATCTCTTCGAATCTTACTAGCTACGAAAGGGAAAAAAGGAAAAAAGAAAAAAGGAGCCCTTTCATGAGGAAGGGGGGCACACATCCTTTATCAATAATAATATCTCCAACTTTGAGAGAAAAAAAGAGCATGAATTGATCTATGTCTCACTCCAAAACTCCCTCCAAAGTCTTCTCCCAACTCCAAACAAGGCCCACCTTTGTCTCCCCCTTGTCTTTTCTTCATTCCAATTCTACGAGCTCTTCTCCAACATCTTAGTGGGGTCAGCCTACTAGAGTCAAGGCCTAATAAGACTAAAAATGTTAGTTGGACTCAACATACGCGACTCGCTCGCAGATGATTAGAATACAGTCAGCACGAAGAAGAGGAACTCTCTCTCTCTCTCTCTCTCTCTCTCTCTCATTGGGAGAGGTTGGAAGGGACCCTCTAGTTCACAAAGTACATATTACCCATAGTTCGTAATTCAAAGCTGAAATTCAAGAGACCCTCTAGTTCACAGAGTACATATTACCCATACTTCGTAATTCAAAGCTGAAATTGCTTCGCATGTGTCCTTTCTTTTTCAATCCAAGTTTTGAAGCTGAAATCCTTCCATCACAAGTAGGCAACATGTCTGCAATCTGATCCATCAATTTAGTCAAAACTTGCAGGCTGTTCCAAAGACTAAGATGTCCAAATGGTCACGCAATGCACAAACCTCCACCCAAGCTTGACTGCAAAGTGAAAACTACATCAAAGCCACTTATTACCTCAGAGAAACAAAACTAGTGAGTTTCAATAAAATTCTTTCCGGCAGTAATTATAAGTCTCACAAAGCAAAGATCAAGTCCAATTAGATTGTACCCTATCAACATGGGCAATGTGGACTTCAACTCAAGAAAAGACTATAGATGAATTGGATATGATTGTATTAGTTATCTGTCTATTTGAGACCAATACTATCTTTGACATGTAAGAGTCCTAAACTCGGCCAGTTGGCAAGGTGGGAACCACAACAAAAACAACTTGCCATCACAGGATCAATCTAATACAAGTTTTTTCTTGTTTCCACTTACTTCCAAGTCAACATTAGTCCAATCTCAAACCAACCCCCCACAAAACTCTCTTACAGTCTCTTGCATCTAACGATCCAGGTAACAACGTTACATATTGGTTCAGCTCTTACAACGAGGCTCCCACCGTTGAGGTATTTTGCCAGGTTCGTACATATGGAGAGCCTTAGCCCCCTGGTATCACGATGGAGCAGCCTTAATGTTGATCTGAAAATTTATACAAATAATACGAATTATATTGGATTAGTAAATTACATGACATATTCTCAAGTTTCAAAATCATGGCAGAAGAGGGCACAGGTAACAACTGGAGATATTGGCTTGTTTTCAAACTACAAAGATGACTGACACAGGATGAATAAGCAAACCATCACATTTTTACCCACTGATATGTATGTTTCTAGTGTTAAAGGTGTTGGAGATGGTAATTTCCTCAAATGATGGTGAAGCTACTGTGCTTCACCAATCATTCCATCTATAGATTATTGTCTTTGTATCATTATCAAGATAGCTTCTAGATATGGATGTCTTCAGCCTCAAGATAACTAGAGTTTAAGCTAAAAGGCCCAATTGCGTCTCCCCATGTCTCTTAATTTCCTTGAGTTGGGGACCTTAGATTTTTGCCAGTCTCTCCTACCAAAGGGTTTCTTGAGTTGGTCTCCCACAAAGAAAGCAGTTGAAGTGACCCTTTTCAGATGGCACTCATGCTACCCATCTACCCTCCAGCTCTTAGATTCTCTTTAGGTTTGGCATACTCAAGCTACACAAATTCCCCTCATCATCATGTAGGAAAGCCCAAGTTGCCACATTTTAAATGACATCTTGTTTGACTTAAGTCTCCCTCTCTTACATACAAAATGGGAAACATTGGAAGACCCACAATCCAACATACTTTTTCAAAGCTAGTATCTATGTGATGAAACATGAATTTTGAGAGAGACTTTGCACATGAATGTGGGTATCAATGCACATGGTTCTATCCCAAGTGCATGCAGCCACATGATAGGGTGCATCCACTCTTGTTTCTCAATGTATCATGTATGTATTAAAGCATTCACATTTTTGTGGGGACCAATATAGGATGACCTTCCAGTGTAAGTTCAGGTATATTATTGGATGCTTATGTTTTAACTGATGACAGGGATTCTTTAAAACACATGAATCTTTCTTTAGAAGATATTTAGAAATATTGGGGCATAATTGATTATGCAATATGCATTTTCCAGTAAGGACAAATAATTGTATATATTGATAGGACTAGGTTCAAAGCCACTTATGAATATAGAGCTCCTCTCATAACTTACCATGCATTCCCGCAAGAGTTAAGCATTTGATCTCCTCTCTTCTTGAGTCATTCTCACACTATGGCTAATCAATGGACACCTAAAAGAAAGAAAGAAAGAATAAAATTAAGAAAATTGATTTAATCAACATTACAATTGTGAGTTCTCAATTTATACAGTCTACAGTATAAAATCTAAGAAAAAAATTACTGGGAGTGGTTCATACTGTGGGCATAAGCCATAGATATGTACTCTAAAGATGCTTTAGACCATAAGCAATGGTTTTAATTTTCAATTTGGTTGGCCATAACCCAAGTACTCCTTAAAGCTTTCTGGGCTCTGTATCTGGAAGATGATTCCTTCCTACCATATGTAAAAATGAATAGAATCTTCCCGTGACATGCTTAGCCTCTTTTCCAACCTATTAGCTTTGACATTCTTTCAGGGTCATCCAACCATCTTCTATGTCTCTATCTACTGATTGATTAACAAAAAAGGAGAAGAACCTCCTTGTGTGTCCTTAGAGTCAAGACCTTGTCTAGTTGAAGTGGTCTCCACCATAAAATTACAACTCTCAAATGCTTCCCAAAGCCTTCATCATATGCTTTTGTTTTGTTGTAGACTGAAAGGATGCAGTCGGCCGCATTGAAGATTGCCCATATCGCGATTAAGGCCCACCGAAGCTAAAAAATTCCACCCAAGAAGACTAATTATACACTTAAACCTAAGAAGATCCAACCCAACTTCATTTAAATAACAATTTACTAACCATCTGGCTTTCAATTCCGACACTTAGCTTTCTTGTTTATAATTGAGCTGATATCTTCTTTTAGGATTCGTTCAAAAGATGTCTTAACAATCCAGGCAATGTGGGCAAGGGACTAACTTTTAATAATGCCCATGTATTCCAAGTGACATTACCTGCTTCCATTAAACTAAAAAGATTGGTAGAGAGTGGGTGGAGTTCACTTAAAGTCATGTGAACTAGTCATTATAGGAGCATAATTTATTGTTAGATTGGAGACATGACATAGAAACTAAACCTAGACCACAGTCTAGAATGTATAAAGAGCTTAGTTTATAATTCAATCAATTCCATCATGTGGATTTGAAAAGATATAGATAGTTAATCTCATAAAATTAAATTCCGCTTCGCGCCATGACAAGAACATGTGTGTTGATCTATGAGGGAGACACTTGAAAGTCTACAGATAAGACTCATAGATACGTGTTAGTGCACATGGACGACAACGGCGATGCTTAGAAAAATCCTATACATAACTTATACTAGATAAGATAGAGGCCTAAATTAGGTTGGTTCCAGGAAGATGGCTAAGAGTTTTTGCGATGACATGAATAGATTGTTGAGAGCTTTTGGATAAACAAATCTTTGAACCTTGGATCCTGCTTGTGATCAAAGAATACATCTACTAGATGAAATGATGTGATTAAAGTAGAGACATAAACATTTCAATATTTTGTGAAATCAATGTCAAGCCAAAAACTCTTTGACGAATGTTGCATCCCCTAATGGAAAGGAAATATTATGGTTAGGGGTTAGGCTTAGTTGTTTTTATAATTATAACACACCTTGTGGTCTCTTAGAGCTACAGCTTGGACTTATCTACAGTATGATGGTTGCCAAAATTTCAGGATCCAGACACCAAAATAGAAGCTTACAGTCCTCTCTAGGCCTGCCTATTCTTCCTGTGACTCAGTAACAAATATTGAAAGATTCCTGAATTGGTCAAATATTTCCTTAAATTGTGTTGTTCAATAATCAATCTTTACTTGAATTATGAAGAAAGTGAAAATCACCTAGAGGGGAGGGTGAATAGGTGATGGCTATACTTAAAGACAAATAATGCGAAATTAAAAACAAATTAGTAATAAGCAATAACAATTAGATAAATCTTACAAAAGAATAAGCAATATAAGTGCAAGTAAAGAGAGAGAGTAGAGTTTAGAGAGATAGTAGGCAATCACAAATACAAGAATATGTTTCGAGGTTCGAGCCACAGCTCTACGTCCCCACCTCCAACACAATGAAGGATTTCCACTATTATCGATCCCACTGGATAGTCAATCAGTTATAAGTTCTCACTAGGAATCTTCGGACACACTTGTCCTCTCTCACGGTGCCGTAACACCAACTTGGAGCTCACTAGCTCGCTCGAGGCCGCAACATCTATAACTTCTCAATTGAAGAAAATGGTGATCAACACTTGACCATAAAGATAGCTCACAAGCACAACCCTACAACCAAGATGAGGAAATGAAACACTTGAGATTGTGTAGTGCAAATAGCAAGTAGAGAAGTAGAGAAAAGACTCAAGCTAAAACACCAAATTTTGGAAATAGTTGGCTCAAGGGAAAATCTTTTGCAAGAGGCTAAACTATGTAAAACTTTGATGTAAGGCTTAGAAATCTTATTGTCAAGTTGTTTTATAGTTCCACTATTTATAGGGGATGAAAATGAGGGTAGAAAACTCAATAGATCTGTTGGGATAAGACCCAACAAAAGACAAAATTGAATCTAACGTTGGGAGCCAACTTAGCAGAATTTTCTGCTGCCAGTCGACCGGCCGGTCGATCGCCAACGGTTGGATTTCCGACCGTTGGAAAAAGCGGTCGACCGGACGGTCGACTGTCGTTCTCAAATAGAGAGTGAAACTCTCTGTCGGTCGACCAGGCCGGTTGACCGGAACAAACAGAGAACACTGCTCTTGCTTCCAGTCGACCGGACGGTCGACCGAAGTGCACGTTTGCACTTTGGTGCATGTCGGTCGACCGCCGGCGGAGCAGTTTTGCTCTGCCAGTGGTCGACCGGCTGAGGACCAAAATAGATTTTTGGATATCTTTTTGGAGTCAATATTTTTCCAACAAATTTTCTTTTGATAAGTAAATACAAAATAGAGTTCTAGGGATTTGAAGAGCTAGAGTGTGATTATAGATCGACACCAAATAGATTAGAACTATATTTTTATAAAAATTCTTTTCTAAAACAAAAACTAGTTTTTTCAAAACTTGTTTTTCCGAAACCTGATTTTCTGAAACTTGTTTTTCTGAAACTCGGTAAGAAATCTGATAATAAATTTTTGTTTTGAAAAACACAATGGAATATGAAATGTGTGTGTGTGTGACAATCCCAAAAGCTATCAACTTCTTTCATCTTGATTTTAACAAATGACTATAAATCCTAACTAAAATAGAAAAGGTATAAATACAAATCTTGAAATAGACTTCTCGATATTGCTTGATCCTTGAGCTCTTCTAGTGTGTTAGGCTCTGAGATCTAAATCTTCTTGGCTTCCAAATGTGTGAGTCTTGTGATGGAGCCGAAATACAACATATGTTTCTACCTGAAACTTAATTAAATAATTTTGTTAATACATAACTACATATGATTTTTATCATCAAAACTAGGGCTAATGGCCTTTGGACCAACAGAAAATGTGTAGAAAGAGTATATTACGTGCGCAAGCTATTCCGCTAAACCCATTTAACATTCAGAACTGGCTCATGCGCACAAAAAATGATTTCTTGTTGTCAATTCCCCATGATGTGTTTCAAATGATATGATTTTTGTTCTACCAATTTTTTTTTTTTTCACCATATAATTTTGAGTCTTTAAGTTATAGTATGATCAAACAAAGATAAACTTCATCTGTAACTTACAGCCATCAAGCTATTTCCTTCCTAAATGGCATAAACAATCAAATACTTTGCATTTTGCACAGGGTATCCTTCTCTGTAAGATTGATTGCACATAGATGACGATATGGAGATCAGCCGGACACTAAGTTTCATTTTAGCAATGAAAGTGTGTGCGTGTGCGTATTTGAGAAGATGCATCAAATTAATGAAATATGAAACTATCCATTTCTACAGTAAATAAGAAATAATATTTATGAACAAAATAATCTCAATGATCAAAGATACTCTTAACAATTGTCTATTCGCCTAACATCTATTAACAAAACAATCCCAGCAATCATTAGATTCTCTGAAAAAAAATAGCCTCACAATGCACCTTGAACCAACATAGGTTGGTGCTGATCTGACTACTCCAACCAGCATAATCAAAGCACTCAAAAGCCAAAAAATGTGGATCATCTATGCAACTTAAAACTTTCTGAGACCAAATTGATAGTTCAATTCACTTGTTATAGAAGCCTACACCAACCTTTTATCTTACCAGCAAAAGGAAAATGATTGGCCACATCAACCTGCTGCAAGAATTCTCAGGCCTCATCAATAGACTGCACAACAAAGGATCCTTTTTAAGTAAGGAGACTCAAAAGTTTTGCATCTATAAGAGGCATAAAAGGGGAAAAAGAAAAACAGTGACAGAATGGAACATCTGAATTATAAGATCACTGTCTCAACTAACAAACATGATATGTACTATCCAGTCTGTCTACTTATCTCACATGTAAATTTCCGATAAGCAGATACTATTTTTTTTATCAATGAGACATGATTACAGAAACTAGTATGTGCCCTGACAGATTTTTCATCATGTAGATAGATTTTTCATCACAGGTTATAGTCACTTGTGATGCAAATAATTTGAAAATTTACAGAATTATTTGCAGTAGATATGAAGCATCCATGCATGTGAGCCACCACACGAGCACAAAAAGTTTTATCTATAACTCATAGGACTATTCTCCAAGGATCAGATATCCCACCCCTAACGTGTATGGATGTTACTTATTTCAAGTTTATGAGGTAGATAAATCTCAAACCTTCCCCTAAATAAGAAAGAAAACCTCCAACTCTCTTCATTTGTAGCTCGTGTTATTGAGCTATATCGCTGATTCTCACATGCCTTGTGAAGCAATCTGACACTGATCACGGTATTGGTTCTTAGTGAGCACTGTTAAAGCCTTCCTCAATAATCTTTTGGTTCTTTAATGATTCACGTCATAAGTGAATAATCAGCCTAAAAAGTGAAACAATAACAAACATGTTAAGTTATAAGGTGCAGCACGATAAAGTCTGATATAAATTCTAAGGATCAATAAGATAAGGTTTTCTTAATTCACCCTTTTTCCCATCCTCCCAATGACAAGGGAGAAAATTCCTTAACATGTTAGCAGGCTGCCTTTACTCGCTGATCTCTCTCATTACACGCAAGCGGTCTACCAATATAAACAAATAATAATATAACTCGATAAAAAATGCTTACAAGATTGGTGAATCAAATCCTAAAATTTTATAATTTTATAATAAAAAAAAAATCTATAAGTCAACATCTACGATTAAAATCTCCAGTGTGTCACTGAATCTATAAAAACCTCATCATCGACAGCCTCAACTCTAGTGCCAGAACCTGGAGATGTATATATACACCATCATTTGGCGGGGCCAAAGAAATGTCAACATATGGGGGCAAAACTTGATTTTTATCCCCAGGTTCAAGTGAAAGCCATAGTTCGCCAAATACTTATCCTTCTTCTCCTGATTATGGAGCCTGGAGGTTTTTGAATCGAAGTCCATCCTGATCCTGATACGATGGGAAGCTCTCTTCCCCTTTTCATCTGTCGCGACCTTTGTTTTGCCCACACCGCCGACTGTACTGGATTTCTCTCCCTTCTTCATCGCAATAGAAATGATAAAAATGGCTATGATCTGAGAACCATAGGATCAGAAGAAGAAAGAAAAGAAGAAGACGCAGAGATTTGGGAGAAAATGCCCAGGCCTCAGAGCATTGCCTTCTTAAACCTAGGGGAATGAATAGTCGCTTGATCAGTCCCTACATGTATTACAATGGATAGGATCAAAATCATAGCTTCAGATACGTGATACCCACCTTGAGCGTCACGTCACACAAAAGTGACAGTAACCTGATCGACGCTGCAGAGGATGGGACGCACATATAAGGCTCTGCCAGCCTGTAGAACCACACACGCCACTACAAGACAAAAATGAAGCGACAACAAACCAACCCGAGTCCAGGCCCAGAGTTCCCTTCTCTATCTGCTTTTCTCTCTCTCTCTCTCTCAGAGTCCCCGGGAACCTATAACCCCGAGAGAGAGTTCCGACTTCCTCAAAAGAGAGGAAAGCGGAGAGGGCATCTGTAATGGTTAGTTTTCGACCTCCTTGAGATCACGCCACATGTCCAATAGCACCAAACATGCGAGCGACACGCGACCACTTTCAGAACCTCCAAGCGGGAGTGCTCGTTCAATTCAAATTTCGAGCAGTTTAGATGGTTAGAAGAAAAAGATAAAGTCAGTTGCATGCATTCCTATCTGTAACACTCCGTTCCCAGAGTATGTACTTAAATACGTGTTATGATTTTTTGATCATATTTTTTGATTTACTTTTCGTATCTATTTTTATTTTATAGTTATTTATGTGATTGTTTTGCATCGGATCTGGATCGTGGACTCAGAGTCAGCCCTACTCTGAACCGAGGACTCGATCCTAGTGTATTGCTTGATTTGGTCTTTTCGTTAGTCAGATTTAACTGATTTCAGTTTTAAATATCATTTTCAAATATTTTAGATTTCTCATAATTTTCTAAAATTTTTCTATATTATTCTGCAAAATCTTCAAAATCGGTGTCGACTAGTATCACTGGTCAATTTCAGAATTTTTAATTTATAAATAAAATTGAATTTTTAAAATCTGCTTTCACATTGTTTCTTAAAATCACCTTTTCTACTTTAGTGTATTTTGAGATTTTTCTGAATTTATCAGATTTTGTCCTATAATAATAATATATTTATATTAGTGTTTTCTTTCTCTTCTTTCTTTCCTTTCTCCTCTTTCTTTCTTTTTCTTTCCCCTAGACTCCCACGTGGGCCGACTGCAACCATCACCTCCATCACATCCCCATCACTTCCCCATCTCACACCCATCTCCCCCTCTCTTATTCTATATCTCATTCTCACACTTCTCCTTCTTCTTCCTCCTCTTCAACCTCTCTCCTTCTCTCTTCCCTATTCCTCCACCGGCGGCTGACCCACGCCGGCGACCCACCTGGCCGGCGGCGACTAATCCCCCACTCCAGCCATCCCCACTTGCCTTCTCCTCCTTCATCTCCTTCATCTCCCACATCATTACCTTCTTCTTCCTCAAACTTAACCATCACCAAAATCTCCCACCATCTCCTTCTTTCTCTCAAATCCACCACCCACAACCATCATCCACCTCTCCACCACCTAGATCTCCTCCATCCCCTCTCATTTCACCAAAACTACCAAAACTCCACCATCAAAATCCATCTCCATCTCCATCTCCAAGTCCTACCACCACCAACAAATTCCTCCACAAAAACACCAACCTCTCCCTTCCACCAAGACTGGCACCACTACCACCTAGCCGCCACCCCAGCCACCACCTCCGGTGAGCCCACACCGGCCACCCAACTTCGGCCATCTCCACCACCCTCCATCTCTTCCTCCTCCATCATCTCAAGCACCACCCATCATCTTCTTCAACCTCCACCACTCCACCAATTTCACCAAAATCAAACCACCTCATCACCACCACTACCACCTCATTACCACCACCACCACCATCCCACCACCAAGATCTACCACAACCACCATTACAACATCCTTACACATCCTCCAAAACTCCACCAAACTACCACCGATCAACACCACCACAACTCATCACTACAACACCAAAATCACCCCCACCTTCTCCTTCTCCTCCCTTGGCTGAGGGCTGCCGGTCCGCCTGGCCGGCCCCCTAGCGGGCCACCAACTCCCCCTTCTCCTCCTATTTCGCTCTCTTCTTTTTTCTTTTCTTTTCTTTCTTTCTTTCTTTCTTCTTCTCTGCTCTTTTCCTTCCCTTCCTCTTTTGTTTCTCTCTCCTGCAAACACACACACACACACACACACTCTCTCTCTCTCTCTCTCACTTATTTCTCTCCTATCTCCTTTCTTTTATTCTCTCTCTGTCTATATATATATATATATATATATATATATATATATATATATATATATATATATGAGAAAAATGTATATCAGCCCGCGGGCTGAGAGTACTCTCTCAGCCTGCGGTGACATGGCTCAATTTGTCACCTCACTGACTTGCGGCCCGCTTTATGATAACTTTTCCTTATTGTTTATTATTATTTTTCCCCCCTTTTATTTTGCCGCTCTTTATAGGATATAAATTACTTTTCGCCTTATTTCTTTACCTCTTTTTTGAAAGATCTAGTTTCTCCTTTTCAGCCTGGGATAAATTTTTTTTGAAAATATAAAATCTTTTCAGATCAATGTTTTCAGCCTGCGATAAAATTCTACTTTATAGTTTATTTTTTTTTGTATATAATGTAGTCAGAGTTTTTGGTCGCATTGTACATTTAAACTGCGACCTTAGTCAAAGACTTTGGTCGCAGTGTATATGGTTAAATGCGACCAAGGTCGCAGTGTTGTTATTGATAAAGATGGCCAACAACTGCAATCTAAGGTTGTATTACATGGACTGCGACTTTGGTCGCAGTACGTTAAGTAAGTGTTTTCCTTTAGATTAACATGCATAGCGACCAAGGTCGACACTGCTGTTTTGGTTTAAGACTGCCGCCAGCAACTGCGACCAAGGTTGTCGTGTTGTTGTTTTGTTAAGTGTTGTTCTGGATTAAGTCATTTTTTTGAATCTAAATGAAAATGAAAAGTTGTCTGTTATCTGATGTGACTTGGAGTCACTCCGTGAGATGCGACCTGTCATAAAGATTTTATGAGATCTTTTTAACGTCAAGTCTACGTTGACGAACCCGCACCATTCGTTGTTTCCCGAAGCTGTTGTCCACGCGTCGGCTCTTCATTGGGTTTAGGTGTTAATGTCTTTTAATGCCAAACCGGCGCTGGCGGTTAGAGACCATTAAGGCCGATGGTTCTGATTAATGAACCATTAATTATGGTTATTATGGGCTGGCTATAACTAGGGCTCACACTCTCCCTTTAACAGCCCATAATTAGACTGTTTTCATTTGAGAGCAATTGCTCTGAGAATTTCCGCCTTCTTCAGAGTCTCTAACAGGGGCCTGCCTCCATGGATGAAGATGACCCTATGCACGAAGATGACCCAGAGCTTGATTGTCCTTTTTCAGGTTCGCTGGGCCTCTGGGGAGAATATTTTGGCCGGTGAACTTGATCGATGTTCGTCCACAAGGGAAGAAGTCATGGTCCTCGTCGTCCGCAAGAGAAGAAGTCATGGTCCTCGACGTCCACAGTTTTTTAATACAGGGGGACCTCAATAACACCACTGCTCTTATTCAACAAGGGCTCTTTTGATGTTTAATCTTCTTTGTACTGTTATATTGTAACACTCAATCTTATTGTATAAGAGAGTGTTTTGTATCATTTTCACATGCCTGGAGATAAATGCCTGGAGATAAATAAAAAGACCTCAATAACACTACTGCTCTTAGTCAACAATGGCTCTTTTTGATGTTTAGTTTTCTTTGTACTGCTATATTGTAACACTCAATCTTATTGTATAAGAGATCGTTTTGTATCATTTTCACATGCCTGGAGATAAATGCGTGGACATAAATAAAGAGCATATTTGTTTTTTAATAAACTACGACCTTTGGTCGCAGTCATGCATTGCAAACAAAACAACTTGGACCAGAGACGACACTGCGACCAAGGTCACATAAGACTACAGTGCAAACAGAAACAACTGCGACCAGGGTCGACATTGCGACCAAAAACTGCGACTAAGCAACTGCTGCGGTGACGTGTCACCTCGTCGCAGTGTTGTTGTTGATTAAGACTAAAGACCAGCAACTGCGACCAAGATTGCAGATTATTTTTTTAAGACTGCGGCCATCAACTGCGATCAAGGTCGCAGTGTTGTTGTTGATTATTTATAAAGACCACCAACTGCGACCAAGGTCGCTGTGTATTTTATTAAGACTAAACACCAACAACTGCGATCAAGGTCGCAGTTTATTTTATTAAGACTACGGTCAGAAACTGCGACCAAGGTAGCAGTGTTGTTGTTGATTACGACTAAAGTCCAGCAACTGCGACCAAGGTCGCAGTGTATTTATTAAGTCTGCGTCCATGGTCGCAGTATTTCAACCAATACATAGTAGTAAAAAATGTAATTCACACAATTAACTTTAGAAAACAGATTTATATATATTTAAAAAGAAAAACAAAATACAATTATTTAAAAACTAATCGTCGTCATCACCATCGTAATCAGATTCGTCGTCAAGAGTCATGCTTTCGTCTTCTGTATCGCTTTCGTCTTTTGTCTCTTCCTCCTCTTCAGGTACAGTCTCATCGTCGCTTTCTTCCTCTTCATGTTTGTGTTTTGGTTCATCAATGAACTCTCAGAAAGCGTCGTCTTTATCAAGCTCAGATTCTGATCCGTAGCGAGACATTGTTTCAGAACTAAACATAAAATCATCATTTGATGATTGGCTTCTTTCCGGTGAAGACGGTGGTGATGGTGAAGACATTGTTTGAATGTATTGGCTTCTTTCCGGTGAAGACGGTGGTGATGGTGAAGACATTTTTTGAATGTATTTTCCGAACAGTGAGAGTAACGAGTTTGAGCAAAAATAACTTAGTATGTTTTTAATCCTTTGCTCATGACGCTTTATATATTTTTAATCCCGGAATTCCAAAAGGTTTAAGCTCTCAGACCACGTGAATATCTCTCAAATATATTTTCTATCTTTTCCCAAAAATTGTATACTTCCTAGGTGACTGTTCAGTTATCCAAAACAGTTTAAAAGTTAATACACTATAATTTTAAATTACTTTGAACTCCAAAACAGTTCATTATTGCGACCATAGTCGCATTGGGAACTGATAAATGATTAAGTAACTGCGACCATAAATTGTCAACTGTTAGTCATCAAATATTTGTCCTTCTTATAATTTCTGAATGTTGTCTGATACTCCTATGAACAATTAAATTGATTTTTTTATATATATTATGCGACCATGGGACTGCGACTATGATCACAGTACTGCGACTAAGGTCACTGTGTTTAAGAACAGCGGATATGGAATGAAAAGAGCTTTATAAGTTAATACAGTGAGAAAGAGACCTTACAAAAAAAGAGAATTAAAAGCTTTTTAAAAGAAGACAAATTTGGTTGAATATCAGAAGATCAGGAAATCCTAATCCTCGTCATTATCACCATCATAAGCAGATTCGTCGTCTTCATTCTCCTGGTCTTCCTCTTCATCAGTTATTTCCTCATCATCTTCCTGTTTTTGAGATTTTTTTTTACCGATAAACTCCCAGAATGGATCGTCTATATCAAGCTCTTCGTCTGACCTGCTGCGAGAAAGCGAGCCTACAGCATTAGAGGTCATGCTTTCATCAAGCATGTCTCCGTCAAGTGGCAGAGGAATAATGTCTTCCTCACTAACCCACATGAAAACTTCATCATCCTCATGAATAGGAGGATAAGTTAATACATTATTTGATGTAGTTAGATAGTCAAAAGGGGTGAAATCCAGACTGGTATCAGATTCACTAGAATATCCTGAGGATAAAGGACCGTGGGGGAACGATTGAAGTTGAAATCTACGTGATCAGAGGAAGAAGGTGGGGAAGACATGATTCAAGAATGAATTTTTTTTAAAAAGTTTTGTAATCAAATTGAAAAGGTAGAGCAAAAATATAGTTTGTAGGTATGAGATAATATATTAGTTACAAGCATTATATAAAGATAAATATTGTGGAAGAACATGAATAGTAACAATAATTGTTGCAGGGGACGGTTGAGTATGGTTTAATACGTGAAGTACAAATTAACTTTTTATAGAATTGTTTGCCTATATCTTTAGATTACGTATGGTGCACATCTTTCCTTTCTCGGAGATTAACATTAGTGCGTCTCTTTTTTCTAGACTGTTGTTATATCACGGTAGATATAATATTAATTACTTCTTTTACATAAGGCATGAGAAAGAAGATTGCGAATTTGGTCGCAGTATCGAAGGAGGTCGCATTGCTATACGATAGCATTTTTTGTCTGGTATTCTTTATTCTGTATTAAGTCTGCGACCATGGAATGTTTTTTACTTTTCAATGCTAGAAGTCACAATCGTCATATAAAAGGGGTATTTTTGTCAATTTGTTTCACGATTGTTTAGGCGGGATTTTTTGATTTTTTTTTTGCGCCCACACTCTGCGACCGATGTGTGGCCTATATTCAGCCACGTCCCGCAGGCTGAGAAACTCTCTCAGCCTGCAGGCTGAGGTACAGTAAGCCCTATATATATATAATATATATATATATATATATATATATATATATATATATATATATATATATATATATATATATATATATATATATATATATATATATATATATATCACGTGCACGTGCGGTATCTCAGATTTTCAGATCTATAGTATTTTTCTTAATTTTAGGCGAGTGCTCTCGCCCTTATTCTGTGTTTTCCACTTCGACAGGTTGATATGTGATTTTGGAGAATTTGTGTAATTGTATTTCTCCTATGTTCTATTTGTGTTTCTGTTGACTGTGTATTTGCATGTATGTGACCGAGTGCCTGAGATTGTATATGTAGCACTGTGGCGGATGCTTGTAGTAGTGTAGATGATTCTCGATATATGCCTGTGATTGGACTAACGGTGGTGCAGGTTGCAGGTAAAGTTCTCGGGCGAACCTACCCTATAGGGTAGCGGCGTCCGAGAGACCACTTCTCGGGCTACCCAATGGGCCTCCTTGTACCCTTATGGGTTCAATGGTAGCTTTAGCGAAGTGATTTCACCTACTCAGCCCTTCGGTTGGACTATCCAATAGACTTACGATTTTTTACTTACGGGGTTCGTGATAGTCCCTTCGCGAGGTTAACTGATCTATAATTTTTTGTTATTATTTCTCCTGTTTCTATATGTGCTTGTGTGGTACCATTATCTTCTGCAGGTACTTCCTCAGCCTTTTAGCCCCATTAGCCTTTTTGATCTCTCACCCACTTCCTCGAAAGATGAGTGCGCTTAGACCCTCTGGGTCTCTCAACTCCGCTTGGTAGGCATGCTTAGCGCTCAGCGCTTTATCACGCGACTCGCCCAAGCGGAAATCTGTCGGATTTTTAAACTCGCATTCTAAGCTCGAGTCGTTCCGTGTAGTATTCTCGTCGGGCGCTTTAATAATTAAACATTGTTCGCTAATCTTGTCCTCAGTATCGCTTAGCTCCACTTGAATGTTCGCTTGTTTACTTACCGTATGCCTACTAGATAGTTTAAGAAATTCTTCTATTGTGGGTTGTGAAGAGTTTGAAATATTTAATATTGTTCTCCTGTATCATGTTACATGACCGGATGATTGCCTGACATATGCTGTTGTGACCCTGTATTCAATTCACTGACACCGACAAGTTAATTATTTGACACCTGATACCTGACATGTTAATATTTATCGTGCTGTTACTTGACACCTATATGCTATCTCCTGACATGTATCACCTGACACCTGGCATGCTTAACACTTGACTCTTGTATTTATCACTCACGGGAATGATGACCTGATAATCCTGATATACTCATGAATTTCAGTACACATGTACTCTTGATACTCCTGACCTGACCTGCTCATTCCTGTCATCTGATAATTACATAATAAATTATAAATAATAAATTATAAATAAGATAACTTGCACAGGGTATGGGGGAAATTGATGAGTACCGATATAGTTCCCATGTTTATGATGGTCTTAAAGCGTCGCATGGTCACACTCTTGGGATTCATCATGGAGGCCACCAAGTGTTTCCGTGGGGTATGCTGGTACCCCTACTCCTTTGACTTCCTTCCGGGTTCGCAACAAGCCCCTGGGCCTATTCCTGGGGGAGCAGTGACACCATGCTCCAATTCGGGCGTACAATAAGTCCCGGTACCTAGCGGTACATTCCGGTTCAGCTCCGGATACTCCTTGGTCGTTGTCCCAGACAAATACGGGACCCATTCTAAACATGGTTGTCGAACTCCATCAGTTTTCAAATAACTGACTTTATAAGTTGTAAGTGAAAGTATGTGGAATGGGACGCATACTAAAACTTACAACTTAAACGGCCATAATTATAATAAGATGCTAATATACAATTCATTATGTTGTTTTACAACTCGGGTTGTATTTGCTCGGATTATGGTGACATGGGATAAAGGTATATAGATGAGAGTTTCCTTGTTTAGATTATCCCTTCGACGTACTAGTCTTATGGAGCCGTGACCTAAGCTTGTATGATTGGTTTTTCTCGTATTCGATTTTATTCAGTTTATCAATTTTATGTTAGTTTAGGAGATAACTAGTGTTGCCTTATTTGCTTTACATACCGCCTCTTTGCCTGCTCCTGTATGCCTATGCTCATGACATGGTTTTCAATGCATGCTTATGATCCGAATTTATCGATATACGTGTGCCTATCCCTACACGCCACTTGGCACTCATCTTACCACTCGTTGGGGAGTTTTCTGACTCCCCTAAATCTGCATGTCCAGATCCTGGAGCTTGGACTGTGGTGACTCCCTATTGATCAGAGTGCGTAGCGGTAGCGTCGTGGATCAGCGGTTGACCTGTCCAAGCCCCTATCCTTTCAACCCCTCTGCTCGGGTATTAAAATTTTCTTTTGTAACTCGTGAGCGCCTTTTATACTGCTCATAATTGTATATCTCTTTGTATTCTCGCATTTGCGCCTATCGGTGATGTAATATTCTTATAATATTGTGTCACGTCCTGTAACGGTCCCAGTAAAAATTTTCCATTTAATCACAATCATCTCATATAATCCAAACGTGGGGCCCATCAAGGTATAATACTTCCAATATAATCATCAATACTCTTCACTATACATCAGAATTTCTACTAAGATAACATCGAGACTTATCATGTTAACACCATGGTTCGAAAATCTATAAGAAACACAGTCTATAATTACCATATCAGGATATATATACATACACAGTTAGAGTCCAACACCAGGTCCTTTAAAAATTACAAGTCAAGGGTGATACCCAGCTAAAGTACACATGTTTATACAAAATCATATACATAACAAAAGTAACTTCTAAAACAGTGGTTCCGGTGATGATTGCCCGCGCAATTGCCCTTAAGAGGGTCCCTTGCCCTTGTCCAAACCTGTAGGTGGAGTTAGAATAGAGTGAGCTTGACGGCTCAGTGAGTAAAACAATATTTAAATATGCCTATCAAGTAGGTATACATGGCTAAATTATCCGGTTGACATGTGTGTCGTTATACTATTTTTATAGGATCTTATAATTAGCCAGGAACCAAAACAGAACACAGTAACAAGGCCTTACTAGTCGACTAGGCCACCCTATAGTCGACTAAGGCTAACTGTAAGTCGACTAATTCTGAAGCTATAGTCGACTAACTTTACTTCACACGTATCTGCTTCTCTGCTGGCATCCAGGGACTTATGTAGTCGACTACCCTTCCTGGTGTAGCGACTTGGTCAAGTACTAGTCGACTTGAAGGTCCCCTTTAGTCGACTAAGTGTGGGTCAAAAAGTTATGTTACTCTCTGTATGTCACCTATAGTCGACTACCCTTCCTGGTGTAGTCGACTACACAATTTATTAGTCGACTTGTAAGTTGACTGTAGTCGACTAATCAAGTTCAAAACAGGTTGTTAACTCTCTGTTTGCTCTCTGTATCTGGGATTAGTCGGCTACAGTCTGTCTGTAGTCGACTAACCCTGCTACCCAGCAGTTTATCTACCTAAATATCACACCTATAGTCGACTAATTCTGGGACTTAGTCGACTAACCTACCCAAAAATTGCCTGTTAAGAAGTTATCCCAGATCAAATGTTAAGGATTTATGTATGATTATATCATAGGATTTCTATCTTAGCAATATCCATATACATACAATATAATCTCCCCTTCTACGCCTCCGATTCAACCCAGTCCCTTCCTCCAATACAAAAATCGTAAATCTCCCCTTCTACGCCTCCGGTTCAACCCGGTCCCTTCCTCCAATACAAAAATCGTAAAATCTCCCCTTCTACGCCTCCGGTTCAACCCGGTCCCTTCCTCCAATACATCATACCATCATATAATATCAATATGCAAGACATATAATAATATCATGGACTCATAAACAAAAGTAGTAAGTACTTGCGGAATTGAAAACACATGAGTCTTTATGAGGTAGCTAGCATTTCTTGATATCACAAACTATGCATGATCCCAAAAATATTCATAATGTCAAGTACTTGTTTATCTCTTATGTTTTAGTTCATTTCCTACTTCATTTTACTCATCATGTTATTAAGATTAACATGTTCTACTCACCCTTGAAGTGGTATAATCTGATTTTTGCTGCTGCCCTTTGTTGTTGCTGCTGCTTAGCTGCTGCTGCTCCTTTAGCTGCTGCTGCTGTTGCTCCTTTGCTGCTGCTGCTGCTCCTTTAGCTGCTGCAGCTGCTGCTCCTTTAGCTGCTGCTGCTGTTGCTGCTGCTTTGCTGCTGCAGGAAAGGAAAGAGAGGGAGGGAGTTTGTGAAGAGGGAGAGAGTTTTAACCAAATGGTTTAATCCTCTTCAACCCCCCTCTATTTATAGCCTCTAACTCTCCATAATAATGTGCCATGTGTCCCCTATACATCCCATCAAGTCTACTCTACTCCATGCCATATGCCAAGCTCCATGTCTCTCCCCCCTCTCCATGAGGTACAAGCATGGTGGGGATGGTGGTAAGTTGACCATGTGGGGGTATTCTTATACCTATATACATGGATGTATAAATACTTATGTATACACTTGTTTATACATACTCATATAATAAGCATGGCTTACTAAGATATCATGCATGCATACTAATCCCATTACCCCTTATGATTATTTAGGAAAAGAATTGCTTTAATTAAGGCAAGTGTTACATTCTACCCTCCTTATAGAAGTTTCGTCCTCGAAACTTAACGTACCTTGGAACAAATGCGGATAGGCTTTCTTATCTCCTCTTCCCGTTCCCAAGTAGCTTCTTCTTTGTTTTGATTTCTCCATAAGACCTTGACCAAGGAAATATTTTTGTTTCTCAATTGCTTCTCCTTGCGATCAAGAATTTGTACTGGTTCTTCCGCGTAAGACATGTCTTCTAGTATTCGCAGAGGTTCATAGGAGATGACGTGATCAGGATCGGGCACATATTTCCTCAGCTGAGATACATGAAATACATTGTGCATCCTTTCTAAGGCAGGGGGTAGGGCCAAACGGTAAGCAACCGGTCCAATTTTATCCAGTATCTCAAACGGACCCACATATCTAGGGGCTAATTTGTTCTTACCGCCGGTGCGTCTCACCCCCTTCATTGGAGATACTTTCAGAAAAACACTATCCCCTACCTCAAACTCCAGTGGTCTGCGACGATTGTCTGCATAAGCTTTCTATCTGTTCTGGGCTGCTTTCATCCTTTCCTTGATTAGCTTGATCTTCTCAGTAGCCTCTTGAATTACATCAGGGCCGAATAGTCTTCTATCCCCAACTTTCTCCCAACAGATTGGTGATCTACACCTCCTCACATACAATGCTTCAAATGGAGGCATACCGATAGTGGACTGATAACTATTATTATAAGCAAACTCCACTAAGGGTAAATAGTTGTCCCAACTTCCCCCAAAATCCAGTACACAAGTTCTCAACATATCTTCCAATATTTGAATGGTCCTTTCTGACTGTCCATCCGTTTGGGGGTGGGCTGCTGTACTGAGTTGTAATTTAGTGCCCATAGCTTTGGACAAGCTTTTCTAAAATCTGGATTGAAATCTAGGGTCCCGATCTGATACAATGGATTCAGGTACTCCATGTAATCTAATTATCTCTCGGACATATACCTGAGCCAGTCTTTCCATTGAATAATTGATCCGGGTAGGCAGAAAATGGGCAGATTTAGTGAGTTTGTCTACCACTACCCAGACTGTATCTAGTCCTTGGGACGTCCGAGGAAGTCCAGTGACGAAATCCATAGCAATTTGACTCCACTTCCATTCAGGAATAGATAAAGGCACTAACAAACCTGGGGGCTTCTTATGTTCTGCCTTCACTTGTTGACAGACTAAACATTTGTGGACAAAATCAGAAATGTCTACCTTCATTCCATCCCAGCAGAAGTTATGACGCAGATCTTGATACATCTTTGTGCTTCCGGGATGAGCTGTATAAGGTGTACTATGAGCTTCCTTCATTATTTCTTCTTTGATCTCTGCTACATCTGGCACACATAATCTGCGTCCAAGCCTTAGTACATCACCTTCTATTTGAAACTCCTTGAGTTCTCCTCCTTGTACTTTCTTCATAATCTTCTTTATTTGAGTATCTCCTTGTTGGGCCTCTTTGATCTTGTCGTATAGATTAATTTGAATACTTACTTGATTCAGTTGATACTTAGAATTAGAAGGATCAATGACTCACACTTCTATTTGTATTTCTTCTAGATCTCTTAATATTCTTGCTTGACGAGTCATCAAGGCGGCCAGGGTCCCTCCTGATTTCCGGCTCAAAGCATCAGCCACCACATTGGCCTTCCCAGGGTGGTATTGAATAGTAATATCATAATCCTTCATTAGTTCTAACCACCTCCTCTGCCTCATGTTCAGTTCTTTTTGTGTGAAGATGTATTTAAGCTCTTATGATCAGTAAAAACTTCACAAGATACTCCATACAAATAATGTCGCCAGATCTTTAAAGCAAAAATCACAGCAGCTAATTCCAAGTCATGAGTGGGGTAATTTCTTTCATGGGTCTTCAATTGTCGGGACGCATAGGCAATGACTTTTCCATGTTGCATTAACACACATCCCAATCCCAGTTTTGATGCATCACTAAAGATGACAAATCCTTCCGTCCCCGAAGGTACAATTAAGACAGGAGCGGATGTCAGCTTAGCTTTTACCTCCAGGAAGCTCCTATCTTGATCTTCTCCCCATGCAAACTTCTTATTCTTTTTAGTTAATTGGGTCATTGGTGCCACAATTAGAGAAAATCCTTCTACAAATCTTCTGTAGTACCCAGCTAATCCCAAGAAACTTCGAACTTCAGTAACATTAGTGGGTCTAGGCCAGTCTCGGATTGCTTCGATTTTTACCGGGTCTACTGATATTCCTTCCTTAGATATAATATGGCCAAGAAACCCTACTTGCTCTAGCCAAAATTCACATTTCTTCAACTTTGCATAGAGTTGCTTCTCTCTCAAGATTTGAAGGACAGTATTAAGATGTTTCTTGTGATCTTCTATATTCTTTGAATAGACCAAGATATCATCAATGAATACTACTACAAACTGGTCTAGATATGGTTGAAAAATCCGATTCATTAAGTCCATAAATGCTGCCGGGGCGTTAGTGAGTCCAAAAGGCATGACTAGAAATTCAAAGTGTCCATATCTTGTCCGGAAAGCTGATTTGGACACATCTTCAGGTTTGATCTTCAACTGATGATACCCCGATCTAAGATCTATCTTAGAAAATACACAAGACCCTTGTAATTGATCAAATAAGTCATCAATTCGAGGAAGAGGGTACTTATTCTTGATAGTTGCCTTATTCAATTCCCGGTAGTCAACACATAGTCTCATACTCCCATCCTTCTTTTTTACAAATAGTACAGGTGCTCCCCAGGGAGATACACTTGGCCGAATGAAACCTTTGTCTAATAAGTCCTACAATTGAGTTTTAAGTTCTTTCATTTCTGCAGGGGCCATACGGTACGGTGCCTTAGAAATTGGGGCAGTACCGGGTATTACATCTATTGTAAATTCTACTTCCCGATCTGGGGGCAGGCCTGGTAAGTCATTCGGGAACACATCAGGGAACTCATTCACAATTGGAATAGTCTTAATATTTACATCAGTCCTGGTGGTATCCAACACTGAAGCCAGAAATCCTTGACACCCTTGCTTCATTAACTTGGTGGCCTTGATGGCTGATATGTGATGTATATCATAACTAACTTTTTCTCCTTCAAAAATAAACTCCGGAGTCCCTTCCATTTTAAAGATAATCCTCTTCTTATTACAATCCACATGAGCACTACAGGCAGACAACCAGTCCATTCCTAGTATGGCATCGAACTCCATTTCGCCTAGCTTAATCAGATCAATAGATGTCTTCATTTCTCCAATTATCACTTCACAATTCGCATATCTAGTGCTAGCTATCAAATTTTCCCTATAGGTGTGGACACAACCAACTGAAATCCTAGGGGTTTCGATACTTGATTTAGTTTATGAGCAAAAGCACTAGATACGAATGAATGAGTAGCTCCAGGGTCAAACAATGCATGGGCAATATGCCCTGATACGGAGATCATACCTTTCACCACTGCATTTGAGGCCATTGCTTCCCGGTGGGTCAATGCGAAGGTTCTGCCTTGCACTCGAGGTTGCTGAACCGATGACTGGGTTGCAGCAGAACGTGGGGCATTACTGGGCGGCATGAACTTACTGGCTTGTCCTCTGGGAGGATTCGTCCTCATGGTCGGCCTTCCACTTCCTCTACTCGGCCCCTGGCTCCCGCGCATTGTCGGACAATTTTTCCTTAGATGTCCCACCTCTCCACAATTAAAACAAGACCTGTCTAGGAGGCAGTTTCTAAAATGGTTTACTCTACACCTCTGACACCAGGGAGCCTCCGAGATTCTGGGATGGGACGCAGAGGTAGCTTGTGCCTTCGAGGGAGTGTTTCTGTTTCTCAGCCATGTTCTCCCGCCTCTGGCCCCTCCTCCTCTGTGAAAAGTGGTGTTAAACCCAGACCCCTTGCCACTGGTGGATCCTGATGCCGTCACCATTGGAGGTCCTTGATAACGGGGGCGCTTAGAATTGGGAATTTCTTCCACCCAGTCTCCCTGACCTTCTTGTATGTCCATTTCTACCTCCAAAGCTCTTTCTACTGCCTGGAGATAATTCCTCAGTTGTAATGGAATCAGTCGGCCACGAATTTCCGATCTTAAGCCCTTTACGAACCTCTTCGTCTTTTCTGCTTCACTCCTTACCAAGGCATCAGCAGACCTGGATAGCTGAGTGAATTTCTGATCATACTGGGACACATTCATAGACCTTGACGTAGTTCCAAGAATTCTGTCGCCATCTTATCTCTGGCTGTCTCTGGAATGTATTTCTCAGTGAATTTGTTCACCAAGAATTCCCAAGTGATTGATTCCCTTGCATTCTTCATACTAAGCTTCACTGCCCTCCACCAATGTTCCGCTTCCTTCTGAAACATAAAAGAAGAGAAGGACACCCTTTGTTCATCGGTGCAGCTCATAACTTTTAGGATCTTCTCTATTTGAAGAAGTCATGCTTCGGCTTGTAAGGGGTCCGCTTCTCCTTCGAATACGGGCGGTTTCATCTTCTGAAACTGCTCCAGTGCTCGGTGGGAGTTGTTATTGCTCGCTCTGGTCATTAGTTGTGCGAGCCACTCCGGCATTACCCCTGGAGTTCCCTCATTCCCTCTTATTCGAACTTCAGAGTCTTCATTATTATCCACGGGGTGCGCGCTCCCCATCTCGCTGTAGTGTGTCGTATCGGGCGACAGGGACTCATCAGGTGGTAGTTGGTTCAGATCCATTTGTTCTCCCCTATAAAAGTAAGGGCGTCTAATCAACATACCACACAATTAGGAGTAAATTGGGATAAAACTTTAGTCTCATGTAATCATGTCAATAACATCACTTTTGAAAACAAGCAACTCGTTATATATATATATATATATATATATATATATATATATATATATATATATATATATATATATATATATATATATATATATATATATATATAGGTACATCCATCATGGATACAAAGGTATTATACTGACATGCCTTCCTTCTGGAATATCCGAACTAACCCATGTGCATTCATATGATATATGCCAGGGTACATACAACAACCCTAAGGATATCCATCATCTAACATATTAGGCCTATACGTATATATATACATCAAAAAGTGCCGGCTCCAAGGTTCACCCTTCGTAGGGTAGAGTATCCCCACTAGAATCTCCGCTAGTGCTGCTGTTATCACCCATATCTTCCTCAGGGTCTTCTTCCGGTGATTCGTCCCCGGCGCAGCACCAGTCGTCTAAGTCATCATAAAGATCCATATCCTCTTCCCACTTTTCGTTCCAAAAGACGCCTCCATATGTAAATCCTCTTCGGGTTTCTTCTTTTATCGTGCTAGAGTGCTCCGTCACTGCTATCTCAAATGAATCTCCCACAAAGCTTTCTGTGTCGACATTGGTTGGTTCAGGCTTATTAGATGCCTGCGACTCAACCTCCTCACAATCTACCCAGTTTAGGGGTACAATCGTTTCCGCTGGATCAGTTTCGTCCGACTCGTACCCCCAGTCCATGGAATCCGCCACCCAGCTCTCACTCGAGCTATCGGAGCTAGAGACTGGCCAGTATGCATCGGAGTCCCCCATCTACATGTAAACAAAAAGGTCGTATCAATCTCAAGTCCATGAAATAGTCTCAATCATACGGCTATCATCAAGAAGCAGCATAAATAGACACACTTGTAACTATACTTATCCTTAGTCTACTCATAAGTCTTATGTCTTCAGAATAACTTAGATTCAATAGATAATTTAATACATTCCTTGACACATAAGACCAACTACTTAACTATGATCACATGTCTGCACGTATAAACCTAACAACTTCATCATCTCTTACTCCTTCCACTAATAAACCTTTGCTCTGATACCAACTGTAACGGTCCCAGTAAAAATTTTCCATTTAATCACAATCATCTCGTATAATCCAAACGTGGGGCCCATCAAGGTATAATACTTCCAATATAATCATCAACACTCTTCACTATACATCAGAATTTCTACTAAGATAACATCGAGACTTATCATGTTAAAACCATGGTTCGAAAATCTATAAGAAACACAGTTTATAATTATCATATCAGGATATATATACATACACAGTTAGAGTCCAACACCAGGTCCTTTAAAAATTACAAGTCAAGGGTGATATCCAGCTAAAGTACGCATGTTTATACAAAATCATATACATAATAAAAGTAACTTCTAAAACAGTGGTTCCGGTGATGATTGCCCGCGCAATTGCCCTTAAGCGGGTCCCTTGCCCTTATCCAAACCTGTAGGTGGAGTTAGAATAGAGTGAGCTTGACGGCTCAGTGAGTAAAACAATATTTAAATATGCCTATCAAGTAGGTATACATGGCTAAATTATCCGGTTGACATGTGTGTCGTTATACTATTTTTATAGGATCTTATAATTAGCCAGGAACCAAAACAGAACACAGTAACAAGGCCTTACTAGTCGACTAGGCCACCCTATAGTCGACTAAGGCTAACTATAAGTCGACTAATTCTGAAGCTATAGTCGACTAACTTTACTTCACACGTATCTGCTTCTCTGCTGGCAGCCAGGGACTTATGTAGTCGACTACCCTTCCTGGTGTAGTCGACTTGGTCAAGTACTAGTCGACTTGAAGGTCCCCTTTAGTCGACTAAGTGTGGGTCAAAAAGTTATGTTACTCTCTGTATGTCACCTATAGTCGACTACCCTTCCTGGTGTAGTCGACTACATAATTTATTAGTCGACTTGTAAGTTGACTGTAGTCGACTAATCAAGTTCAAAACAGGTTGTTAACTCTCTGTTTGCTCTCTGTATCTGGGATTAGTCGACTACAGTCTGTCTGTAGTCGACTAACCCTGCTACCCAACAGTTTATCTACCTAAATATCACACCTATAGTCGACTAATTCTGAGACTTAGTCGACTAACCTACCCAAAAATTGCCTGTTAAGAAGTTATCCCAGATCAAATGTTAAGGATTTATGTATGATTATATCATAGGATTTCTATCTTAGCAATATCCATATACATACAATATAATCTCCCTTCTACGCCTCCGGTTCAACCCGGTCCCTTCCTCCAATACAAAAATCGTAAAATCTCCTCTTCTACGCCTCCGGTTCAACCCGGTCCCTTCCTCCAATACAAAAATCGTAAAATCTCCCCTTCTACGCCTCCGGTTCAACCCGGTCCCTTCCTCGAATACAAAAATCGTAAAATCTCCCCTTCTACGCCTCCGGTTCAACCCGTCCCTTCCTCCAATACATCATACCATCATATAATATCAATATGCAAGACATATAATAATATCATGGACTCATAAATAAAAGTAGTACGTACTTGCGGAATTGAAAACGCATGAGTCTTTATGAGGTAGCTAGCATTTCTTGATATCACAAACTATGCATGATCCCAAAAATATTCATAATGTCAAGTACTTGTTTATCTCTTACGTTTTAGTTCATTTCCTACTTCATTCTACTCATCATGTTATTAAGATTAACATGTTCTACTCACCCTTGAAGTGGTATAATCTGATTTTTGCTGCTGCCCTTTGTTGTTGCTGCTGCTGCTCCTTTAGCTACTACTGCTGTTGCTCCTTTGCTGCTGCTGCTTTGCTGCTGCAGCTGCTGCTCCTTTAGCTGCTGCTGCTGTTGCTCCTTTACTGCTGCTGCTGCTGCTTTGCTGCTGCAGGAAAGGAAAGAGAGGGAGGGAGTTTGTGAAGAGGGAGAGAGTTTTAACCAAATGGTTTAATCCTCTTCAACCCCCCTCTATTTATAGCCTCTAACTCTCCATAATAATGTGTCATGTGTCCCCTATACATCCCATCAAGTCTACTCTACTCCATGTCCTATGCCAAGCTCCATGTCTCTCCCCCCTCTCCATGATGTACAAGCATGGTGGGGATGGTGGTAAGTTGACCATGTGGGGGTATTCTTATACCTATATACATGGATGTATAAATACTTATGTATACACTTGTTTATACATACTCATATAATAAGCATGGCTTACTAAGATATCATGCATGCATACTAATCCCATTACCCCCTTATGATTATTTAAGAAAAGAATTGCTTTAATTAAGGCAAGTGTTACACGTCCTGTGATAATTTTGTAATTGTATTCTTGTTGGAATGTATAATACACCACGTACTTTCGTATTTTGATTCTTGCATGAACTGATGCTTAGAGTATATACGTGAGGGTATTTTTAACCTGCATGTATACGTCGCAGTAACGTCTCCGTACCAGCGGGATCAGGGCGTTACACTATCTATAAGTCGAATCTCATTTGAGCTTAGCAGTTACAACTCGGGAACAGATCAACTGCATCAACGACTGGACGCGGACAACCAATTCAAACCTTGATGTTCATCTCTAATTGCCTCAGTAATTAGTGGTTAGGTATTTAAACGGAGGTGGATTTCGTAGCATTATCCAACAGATATAACCAGTATAAATAATATATCCCTTCCAACACAGAAGGAGGACGATCAATTAAGCCCAGAAGCCCTAGCACGCTAGAGAAAACCATTGTAATCACCTTTATTATAGTGAAATTTCTCTCTCCGTGGTTTTCTCCCATTTGAGTTTTTACGTAATTCTCTGTGTCTGCGTTGGCTTTTTTGAGATTTGTTCGACTCATCTCCACAAATTTGACGCGTGGATTAATTTCTTAGGAAATTACGGACAACTGTTGATTAATAGTCTCACACCTTATTTTAAACCTGTAGTAGGACAAATAAATACTCTTGTCAGCAAAATTCATGTGATTTTTATCATTCTCTTTGCTTCATGTTATGAATTGCAAGCAACGTTGATTGCGTTCAACTCGGACATGTCAAATATTCTATTAAAGAAAGAGTTTTCTTACCAAAGATTGTAACTCGTACTTGAACTTAAGACCTCTTATTTCCAATCCAAACCTATTATTGTTAAGTTAGGTCTCAATGACGAAAGAAAAGAGACCAAACTTATAATATTACAGTAATTGCTCCACATTATCTAATTCTGCCCCCAATTGAGGTGTTCATGCGTCAAAATGATCTAATTATTTTGAAGATCTTTGTGTTTGTCTCGTCTCTCTCTAACATGAGCAATTTTGGCCAAGTTGGAGAATATAAGCTACCAAACATAAACGTCGCCTAGCAAGTTGTTATCATTCAAAAAGAGGAAAAATAAGTAATATCAGAAGTGAAGAAGCGCATCAATGACAACATTGATGTCCCTCAAAATACAGTAGTAGAAAAAAGAAGTAAGTTGTTCAACTAGCTGGTACGCAAAATTTTTTTGAGGAGATTGAGAGTCAAAATCAAAAGCTATATCAATATAATGGCTTCAAACATGCAAGGAGTGAAATTGTAGTCAGTTGCTCGAAGTATGTCATACTGCTCTCAAGAAACCAGCGACATGTCTTTTCATGAATTTTCACACACTTTCTTTGATGGCTAAACTTGTTTGATAAAAATGAAGCAATCAAACACCTAACAACTACAATGCGCCAGGTCAATCCTATGGACAATTGAATATTATCTCAAAATTGTTTAAAAGACATCAAACAGATATAAAGCAAGAGGGTAAGTTCTGATCAGATGATAAAAACTTTTTTGAGGGAGAAGATTAAATGGTAGCCTGCTGTCATTTGACGTTTTTGATAAAAAAAAAATGAGGAGACTTCCAAATGGTTGGAGCTTGTCCTTCCAGGACACACAGATCGAGCACAGACAGCAAAAGTTCCCAAACCTTTGGGCTGCATCAGATTCTCAAAAACATAGCAAGCTACAGTGGACCTCTTCTAAAGGTCGAAGATAGCAACTATCAAGAAATGCCAAACGTGGTGCATTCTTGCTGAAAATTCTTGTGCACATTCTGAGACGTTTCTTCGATGCCAAACAAACAGATATATATCTCACCGCAAAACTGCTTCAACTGGGTTTCTACATCCTGAGCTCTTGAACAAATACTAGAAACTTCTAACCCAACTGAAAGCCAATGTCAGGTTGAATGTTAAATTGGTGGGAAAAAGAAACTCGGTAAATGCTACGATGGGCAACTCTAGAGCACTAGTTTTAACTTCTATATAAGAATATGAATAGCTATTATTACTGCAGCTAGGCTACACAATATATTTACAGACCTTGAAAAATTGTTATAGAGAAGCAAGAAATTACAGGCCCTCAATGGTTAGAAGTAGAGCAATCAGTTGCAGTCTTGATCACCCTTGTATTATATGATCCACAGGAACCACATTTGTGATACAACCAGTGGAAGCGAGATGTTCCCTTCTTATCACAGTCGTTGCACAGTATATCCTGGATTACCAATAATTTAAAAAAAAAATTAGACAAGATTACATAATGCATCTCTATTGATTAACCTGCCCAATTGCCAAAATGTCATCTATGCTTTCAGAACCAGGTGACCTTGACAAAAATTGCCTTAGCTAAGATGTTCAATTCTTTTATGCAGTTTACGTACTGAGTTGAGCCATAATCCACAGTCAACCCCATTTGATGGGAAAAAACTTGGATGATGAACAAATAAATAAACGAGAAGTCAGAGAATCTGCGAGAATGAAAATGGAGACTATGAGGGACATCAGACCTGACACCGATCCCTGTATTCTTCAGGAAGCTGCTCAGCAGCCAACAAGGCATCAAGCATGCCAAAGTACACCTGAACAAAAAAAAAAATTATGAGTGATCAAAATGCTCTGTTTGACTTCAATTGGAACTTCACATTTTGCATGCCAATATGTCAGAATAAATGCTGATGGAATGAACTTAATCTTCTACTAGAAGATAAGAGGTGATATCTTACAGCCATGTCTCCCAATGATTTGCTGCATATTGGGCACGTATAGTGACTGCAAGTGTATGCCTGAACAAAATTGAGCGAAGAATGGTTAGTGGCAACCTAAAATCATTTTACACAAAGATTATATTGGATATCCATGTGTGCATGTGTAATGTACATTATGCGTGTGTGGTTGTATGTGCATACATGCATGCGTGTGCAAGTGGCTGCGACTTTACTGTTTCATGAAAACAAACTTACTAAACTACATTATGGACCAACTCAATGGGTGATCCATATCTTTCATCTTGATTACACATATCATAAAATGGGTGTGAAAAAATATGCATTTTAAAAGTTTCCAAAGAGCTCCATCTAATGGTTACAAAATGAACGGCTTCTCAATAATTGATCAGAAGGGGCCATCTGAGGCATGGTTTTCAAAGATTCCAAAGTACATGATTTGCTCTTCATATGACATATAACTTAGCGGTGTGGATCATTCATTGGGTTGGGCCTATAATGTAGTTTGGTTAAACTTTAATGCCTAGTTTGGTCAATTGTTTTTGAAACCATGCTTTCATTCAAGTTAAAATGAAATCAAGGTTTCTATGTATACGGTCCTTTGTTTTGAAGAGTTGAGGTTTCACAAACTTCAATAATTTTTTGGGAGAGGTTAAATTTTATGGTTTCACAAACTTTCTCAGAATAGAATTTTCAAAACCATGGTTTCATTAACTTTTGGAGATTGAGACCATGATACCACTACCACCATGGTTTCACAAACTCTATTTTGGTTGCCAAACAAGCCATGGTTTCAGTTTTCGTGGTTTGGCCTCTAAAGTCCATTAAACCATGGCTTCTGAGACCAAAAACCCTGATTGCCAAACTAGGCCTTTGTTCACAGGAAACAATAAAGCATATTTTGTGTGTGTGTGTGTAGATGACTTAGATGTATCAAGATAATATTAAAAATGTACAAAAGACAGACCTGGAAGCAAGCCGAGTGCATGAAATGGCCACAAGGTAGAGCTCTAACTGCTGCACTTGATGTAAATAAAAAATCACAACAAATGGGGCAGTTTGACTCCAGACCATTCTCCCGACATTTATGTTCTACTAATTTCATGCCAAGACAACAGTTACACTTCATACAATGAAAGAAGTCAATACCAAGTCCTTTCCCAACACGACACAAATTGCAAAATGGACAATGGTATACAGCCCTGAAATAGAAATCAACCCGTTATAACATCAGAAAACCAAATGGGAATGCAGTGTTTAGGAGTTATTGTGTTTGTTTCACAGCCTTTAAAGAAAAGCAGAGAGGTTATCAATGGAGAAGACTTCAATGGCAAAACATTCTGAATAAAGCGAGATCATCAATTATGCAACATACAGCTATTACATGACCAAACAACTATACCTGATATGTAAAACAGACGAGGTTACTTTGAAGATATCTTTCTGCTATTACATATATTACCTATTTTACTCTATTTATTTTGATATTTAATGTTTTTGATAATTATATTATGTTACTACATATTATAGGTTTGTTGAAGCTGTATCCTTGTTGTTTATTTCTTTGCCACATTAAACAACAGGATTTTGAACTGCTGGTTGCAGGGTTTAAAATACGCAAACTAAACATAAGGGCGGCACATTAATCTTAAGCAACAATCTAGACATAAATAAATGAAGTGGTATTTAAGATTAAAAGACTACTGAAATCGTTGTTGTCAATTGCAGAATTATAAATCTAGAGATAAACAAATAAAGTGGTACTTAAAATTAAAAAACTACTGAAATCATTGTTGTTTATCACAGAATTATATGCAGACATGTATTCGTATGAGGCCCTTGGTGTTAAAAAATGGCCATATGCGGGCCAAGCATAGTGTGTAGCAGCATAAAACATATTTGCAGCAGCTATATGTAATGTTATAAGGAACGTGATGAGTACTCTTTTAGATGCACATTTTATCATTTTGTTGTCCTCTAGCTTTTTAATTCAATATCACCAATATCACACCAATATAAAACCGTCAATATCGGCCAATATTATAAGGTTAATATCGTATCGGGTACCTCAAAATCCGATATGATATTGCTGATATATATCAGAATCGGGTGATATTTCAAACCATGCACGTTGTGCTTACATCTACCATATGTATGGCGGTAAACCATGTATTATTACAGACTCTCAAATTAGATTATCTTGAATCCCGAACTTGCTGCAAACCCTTCTAAATCAAGTATCCCCCCACCTCCCAAAAAAACCACCACCAAAACAATCACATCGAAGTTAACCCTTTCAAATCAGGTACCCCCCCCCCCCCCAAAAAAAAAAAAAAAACAAAACAAAAAATGCACCCAGGCCACTTCGACTAAGGGGGTGAGTGGCCATATTAGATGCTCAAACCCATGCTCTGCAACCTCCGTTGCCGCCACACACACACACACACAGACGGATTAGGACATTGGGCCCTAACTTACATATACCAAGCACCAGATGAGACGGACGTGGAGGCGGCATGAAGCCAAAGGAACAAAGGGGTTTGGGTGTAACTGCAAGGAGATGTTGGAGGCCCCGATGATGACCTCACTGGTCACTGGTAATTGGGTTTCTCTCTAAAAGATAAAAAGACATTTTTGTCTAGGCAATCGTGGCTTCACAGCCACGTCATGTCCTACCTGACACTCTCTGAAACATTGAATACATAGTACTTTGAATTGAATAATGTCCTTGTGTGAGGCTATGCATTTTTGGTCATTATTGGGCATTGTTGGATGGATGCTTGCCTAATGATCATAGGCCTCATTTGGTCCATTCAGGTTTGCATGATGTTGGGTTAATAGTGAATTTAATTTGAATGGCTTTTTGAGCATTTTTTTTTTATGGTTGTATTGCATGATGGCGAGTTAATAGTGAATTGTATTTGAGTGACTATTTGAGCATTTGACAATGGTTGTACTGCATGATGGTGAGTTAATAGTGAACTGGATTTGAGTGATTTTTTGAGCATTTATCGATGATTGTAATGAGATTGGTTCAGTATGGGGGTAGAGAAAAAATTAATACGCCCATCCAAACAACAATATGTAATTATACTACTATCAATATGAAAGAAAGCGTTTCTTATTTCATCCTTAAATGTTTTTGACAAATATCTTGGATTCATATAGGAAAGCTAGCCTCTTAGATGCATATAGGAAAGTGTGTATATTCTGGAATGACTCTCCTATTTGGAGTTTAACATGTTCGAATCCACAACAAAGTTACAAGTTAGATTCCTTTTGTTCCTAAATTCCAATATTAAGTTTATTTATTTTATAAAAGATTTTCGTATATTAACAATATCTATTTGTGGCTAACAATCTTATATGGTAGACAATATACAATAGATCTTTTAAGATATAAGTTCATCCATTATGCTCGCACCTCATATTCAAGTGGCGAATGATTTGGGTTTGGTTGTGAGAAGTTTTAAGTTAAAGTTCAGACTATGACTTCACCTCGAAAGAATAAAAAAGAAAGAGCAAGAGGAGTGTAAAGTGAAAATAAGAGAAACACTTAAACCTTAACATTAAATTACATAATTCTCTAAACCCTCTCTCCCCCTCTTCATATGGACCAAGAGCCAAACCAAAAAAAAAAAAAACCCCATTTCCAACATCTTCTCATTTCTAAAAATCAATTGAAACCCGCACTCAAAAATCTAAACGATAGATTGTTTATATACGGTAAAGATTCAACATGGGTGGATCACATATATTGAAAGAGAAGCCCTTCCAATTTCTTTCTCTCTCTTTTGGTTTTTTTTAATGAAAAAGGCTTGTAGGTTAAGACTCTATAACAGGGGAAGAAAACTCTCATCTGAGCCTAACTTTTTAAGGTCATACTCAGCCTAGCTTTTTCAGTCTTCCAGTATTTTGATTAATGCTAAATCTCCTAAGAGGGGAGAAAGGTCATACATTCAGTCTTCCAGTATTTTGATTAATGCTAACTTAAAATGAACTCTATTTATAATAAGATTTAATTTAAGTCACGCTTTACTTTTTCTTTTTCATTCTTTCCATGTTTGACTATTATTATGCTCATTGTTGTCATGTGTGGGGTGAGCAAGAGTCTGGTTGGCAAGAACGCTCAAACCAACATTTCAAAATGAACCAACAAATTTGGTTTGGTTCCAAGCTATAATTTGGGTCAGCTCGGTGGGAATAAAGTGTAAGAAGTTCGATTCGGTGTTTGGTTCGTCATTGGCTAAACCAGATCGACTGAAAAAACTGAATTATTTGCAAATTAATCTATAAAATATATATCCTAATCACTAATTCCAACCCTAGCCTCCACCCAATGACCAAAACAAACTCTCTCTCAAAAAATATGAGCTTTTGCATTGTTCATCTGCAACGTAGATTTCAATTTGAATACAAGATCTGATTCCTTGCATAAGCTTTATTATGCTCCTCTTCAATCTTCCACATGAACTGATTTCTGATCTTATGAAATTAATTTGATTGTCGTCTCAAAATCTCGAATTCTCGTAATTCTGTTCTAGCGATTCTCAGATTTTGGTCTCTATTTGCTGGTAAGAATTTGACCGGGTCTTGACCAGCTCCTAGTTTTTGACCCGATCCGAGCCCGAGAGAGATCGAAGCTGTTTTTTCTAATGCTCGCTCGCAATTGTTCGTGATTTCTATTCAATCGTGACTCAGATTCCTCATGATTTTCATCGCAATTTGCAGGAGTATCCGACCCTGGATCTGATTTTGTTCACACGAGTGAAAAAAATTGTGACAGTTGCTGAGTTGGGTAGACACCAAATACCACAAGTTTATGGGAACATTCTTGCATAGGGATCTGCTATCAGTTTTGAGCAGCAAACAGAAAAAACAAAATAGGAAAAAAAAGGTCTGAGTTAAGTTTTATTAGATGGTCAAAATTGTTTTGTTCATAGATCATTGAATTGGTGTCTGATTTTGTTAATTTTGGGGTCATTTTTAAAGTTTTTTGTTCTGAACGCAATGGTGAAAGTGGATTATGCGGATTCTACTCTTTGGAGTAGATTTTGTACAGATTGGTACAGTGGAGTAGATTTTGTACAGATTGGTACAGTAATCAACAGTTTAAGGCCTGATTTATGCACTTTTCCTCTGAAGCTTTGTTTGATATTCTGGTCTTGAGAACAAAAGTCGCATCTAGTCACGCAGCGGAAGAGTATGATCCCTTGGTGAATTCGCTTAGAAGATTTAGCTTGGTTCCGAGTTTGGAGATTTTTGGGTTGGACAACTTCAGTTAGGTTCAATTTCAGTTTGGTTTTTTTTTTTTGATTTGGTTCATCTCTCGATTTGGTTCAAATTTGTTTCAATTTCGGTTTTAGAAAAACTTCTTGTTTGGTTTGTTTTGAATTTTGACAATTCGTTGGTTTGTCTTCGGTAATTCATCTTGGTTCAATTTGTTTCTTTTTCCAGTTCAGCATAGCTCTGGATTTTCAACTTGTGCAAATAAGAGGGAGATCTATTTGGATTCAGTTTTGGTTTTTTGACAACTCACTTCAGTAATTTGCATTTAGCATCTCTATCATGCAAAAGAAGATCGTTTGAGGTCCCAGAGTAGGGTCATTTGAGTTTATTTGAGATTTCAAAGGAGAATCGTCTAAAGTTTGTTTGAGACCCCAACGGAGGATCATCTGAGTTCGTTTAAGATCCCACGTGAGTTCGTTTGAGATCCAAGAGAGGATCATTTGAGTTCATTTGAGTTCCCAATAGATTATCATTTGAGATCTCAAGGAAAGATCGCCTGAGTTGGTTTGAGATCCCAAGGAATGATCATTTGAGTTCTTAAAGGAGGATCATTTGAGGCCTCATGAGAGGATAGTTTGATTTCATTTTAGATCCCAAAGGATGATCATTTGAGTTTGTTTAGATTGATTTCCTTGAATTCAGCATCGACATCAATAATTCAATATTTGCATCAATAATAAGTACTTCGATACCAGGAATTCAGTTGTTTGACATTGTATTAGTAATTAGTAGTTTCAATTTTTTATTTATTAGTTTTGTTAGGCAAACTCTCGATGTCATACCATCATAAGTTTGAAGGGGGGTGTTAGATATATTAAGTAATTAAGTAATTGGTATTTATTTAGTTATTGAGTTCTACTAGGATTTGAAATTTTGTAGAGTCCTAGTAGCATTACGAGTCATAGTTTAAAAAGATTTGGTGGTCATAAAGAGGGGATTGCTCATGACTTTATATAATTGTATTTTGTAATTCTTCTCAATATTAATAAAGATGTAAGCTTTCATAATTTACAACACCTCTCTCTCATCGGCCTTGCTGTGCACACAACCGAGATGTCTCGCTGCTCGTTTCACAATGGCGACTCACTGCCCAATCACCACCCACTTCACCTCTCTATCTCACCACTTGGACTATCAATCGCTGTCAGATTACGCCGACAATGAAGACTCTAGGGTTTAGTAATTATTGGGTTTGGATTTGATAAGTTTGGGGTTTTTGACTGGATTCTTTTGGTTTGATTAGTACTGAATTTGGGGGCAAGCAGAGAGATCATTTCAGAGTTTGGTTAGTTTTGGTTCTATTTGATGATTGATCAAGTTTTGTGATTGATTGAATTTGGGGTTCACAGATCAAATTAGTGTTTGGTAGAATTTGTCTTCTTTGAAGGATTTTTTTGATGATAATTTAAAAAATGGGAATCATGATTTATACAAAATATTATCTGGGCTGGCCTTGTGCCTTGCTGGCTCTCTTTGTGAAGAAAAAATTTGAGTTCATAAATTTTGACGATGTCAATTTTTTCAATTGTGTTACTTTGGTTAGGCCCACAATTCTCTTTAAATTTGGCCTACAAAAAAAACAACCAGCACAAACATCTTACATCATTCCAGGTGAACCAGAAATGTCAGTTCATTCATAATCGGTTTTGAACCAGTTTCGATTCAATTTAGTTTTTATCAATTTTGGTTTGTTTTGGGTTCTGTAAAAAACATGAAAAACCGAACCAACTGAACTCACCCATAGTCATGTGTGTGCCGAAAATTTGGATCCTCGAATATCGAATTTAAAGAAATGGTCCTTCATGCATCTCAGTCATATGGGAAAGACTCGATTTCGTCTAGTTGACTTATATATAGCAAGTAGAAACCATAATATCATCAATTGGTTTAAAAAATAACACGGTTAATATGTTTTGGCCAATTAACACACTTCAGCTCTATACATTGAATGTAGTATAAATAAGGAATTAAATTGTTTGCATAATCGCATATCCTCCAAACTTACAAATACAAACTTAATTTAGCATAATTTGGAGTTTTAAAAAATTAGTTATATCTATATATATTTTTGCTATCCAATTGGCATAATTGAACTTTCCAAGTGTTATCTCCACTCTTTTGTTATGACCTACAACAGACACATACACGAAAGTACGAAACTACTCTTGACTCGGACACCAGGGTAAACCCTCTAAAATCCAACAGACAAAGTAACACATATACATGTGGTTCTTAAATGTGTATATTAACTCAAAAAATATATATATTATTGGTTTATCCATATAACAAAATGACCTAGAATTGTAAAATGATCTAATGTAGAGTCTAATTTTGTTAAAAAGGGGGATACCAAACTTCTTTTTGCATATATTTTTGAGTGAATCAAGGTTTACACATTCATGAATGTGGGATATAGGTGGGCACAAGCATCGTGTATGGCCACGTTAGACACACCAATTTTTGTTGAGGCGAAGTGTCTTACGTACCATAGGTTAAAACATCTTTTTTCATGTTTTGCTAAACTTCTCAGTTCTCACTACGATATTTCTTAAAATTGAGAGGCATGGTTGAATTTTACCATCATTTTTCCAAAACTGCTTTTTCTGATAGTTTGATATATCATTCTAAATCCTTAAAAATTCAAGGAATGATTGGATTTGGTTTTCCCTTAATCTAGCCGTGGTATCTATCTGTTTCTTTTTTTTCCCCATTTCTACCGTAAGCAAAATTAGAAGAGATGTGAAAGATACAATGATTAAAGCATGACTCTATTTGAACCATCTACTTTGTTCCCATTTTCCCACTCGGAGCATGGGCTCAATTCTAATAGGCTCTTATAACCAAAAAGTTCACTCTTTGAGTAAGCTATGAACATTGAATACACAGCCTAACTGCCTTAGATATAGTATAAACCAACAGTAGACCCATTTATTACTGATATGTGTCAGGCCCAGTTCTAAGCAGAACCTGATTCACAGTCCCCGAATGTAACCTTTTAACTGTCCTGCTTGGTTTGTTAAGAAGGTCCAGCTATGGTTCTTGACCATGCAAAGTCTGGTTGGATCCAAACCCATTTGTAACATTCTGTGACTTGTCAATTTCTTAGATCAGAAATTCATACTACTTTTTGGGGGAATTTTTGGATGAACCTGTACTTGAATTGAGGTCTGATTGTAACCTCAAGAGTACATGAGTGTGGTTAGTCTGACAGGACCTGAAAGCAATGATAATTATAACTTAAATGATGTGGAGGAACTGTATCAAATTATGGTGGGAAACAGTTAAGAGTAGAACAATTCAATAAGTCATAATGTGTACTTGCAACAATGAGTGTGGGTAGTTCTAAGCGACCAAAGTACTATCTGATAGGAAAAGTTAAAATTTGATTAAGGGCAAGATTCACACTACCTCCTCATCTCTCTAATTATCTTACTATGACTTCTTGTTGGTTTAAAGAGACAAACATTCAACATTTATCCTAAAGTTGTATCAATTCTGTCTTTGTGTCAGATCAAATAAAGTACCTATCACATGCACTATAAGTAGATTTGTTGAAACGAGGAGAACCTGACATGTACGTACAAGGAACTAAATAATAGAAATGTCCAACGTTAACAGGGATTCATAGTGATTGCTTTGACTAACAATTTCTTCAATGTGGAATTAAGAGGTCTCCAGCACTGAAAACCGAATACAGTTCTGGAACCACAAAATCACTTCAGGACCAAACTATGCAATGCCAACATGTAAATCTCTACTGTATAAATACATGATATTGAAATTACAGTGACATTTCAGAATTACCTTTCATCATCAAAAAATTTGCAGATACTGCAATAGTATTTTGCCATTGAAAATCCATCACAAGAAGGTGTCTTGCAAGTAGGCCCTATTGGCTGAACCTTTAGACAACGCATACACATCATTTCATTTGTTGCTTTCCTGCAGAAAATGAGAAATTGGAATAAGAAGGAAAAAAATTAATCAAAACCATGCTAATCATTTAGTTTGATGCTATTTAGCAACTTGATTTGAAAATATTACCATCACGTGAAGAACTATCACCTTTCTAAGTAAGTTGCCAAACTGGAATATTACCTCAATCTTTACTAAAAAATAGAGAAGGTAAATGGAGGAAAGATGAGAGCTAACATCCAAATAAAATACTGGCATCCCACAGCAGCCAGAAACAGCTGACATGGTATAACCTATTAGTCAGTGAAAAAAATGATTTAAGAAATTGGAAAAAAATAAAAACTACGCAAGGAATTAGTATAGATGGCCACATGGAATATTTATTAATTATTATCCCATAAGTGATCTATGCAAAGTTCTATAAAAGTATTTTCCTTCTTTTGAAATTACAATGGCATGCAATAGTTCTATTTCTAAATAAAGATCTAATGTGTTTCTTAAGCTGAAACTGGTACTCAACTACTAGTCAATCACCTCCCCCCCAAATCATCCCTAGTAAGTCAATTAATGTTACCTCCTTCCCATCCACATTGGCACCAAAACCGCCACAGGAGGCAACCTAAATCCTATACACCCATGGTACCAGCTTTTCATGGACTAAAAAGAAGTATTTATAGAATCAGTTTGAGCACCAAAAATCTTGAACTTGATTCCAAGCGATAGTTCTTCGCTTGACCATGTGAAATTTACAGAGAAGCAGACACAAGCGGTTTCGATCAGACACCAACCTTTGAGTAGTGCACATGAGAAGCTAGCCTATAATTAGATCTCCCATTGTACCAGACAGGATGTCAATTCTTCCTAACAATACATATCTAGGAATCTAAAATCATCATTAAACCACATGGGGGCATGATCCTGCACTTGAATGTCAAACTAGCAATAGACAAACAAGTCCCCCAAACAGGGCCCTCAAGCATCGTTGGGTGTCAGCTCATCTCGCCACACAACTCATTTGCGACATTCACTCAATCTAGTGCAGCCTAATCTGTATGGCACAACCTGGTCTTCTATTCAACTACGGATTGCCCAATAACCTCTGATCACCTACTCTTCTCTCAGGTATAGCCATTGATATGATAGATGGTACGCTAGCCACTAAATATAATCCATGGACTCACTAGAATAGAGAAACCCCCACGTCCCCCCCCCCCCCCCCCCCCCCAAAAAAAAAAAAAAAAGAAAGAAAGAAAGAAAGAAAGAAAGAAAGAAAAGAAAAACACCCACCCACTGCCCTATGACTCCTGTCTGACCCAATTGGTACAAATATCTATCTGAATCTGAACTTGCCATTGCCGCTAGTCAAATCCAAATAACCTGATATTTACCTATCCAACAGCAATTCTAAAGCTCAAGAATCCACAATCTGTCCCAAGTCATAAGATTCACCATCCTCTAGGCTCAATGTGTCCAACAGTCAAATAAAACAGCCAGAGCCAATGTCAGACTAGTAGTTGGTAAGGGAGAAAAAGTTAAGCGAAAAATGAGGAGAACAAGTAAAAATGAGGAAGAGCATGGAAGATGAGGCCAGTCAAGATAAAGAAACAATTTCCATTTAAATGGCAGAGCTTTGAGGCACTGGTGCAGAGTTCAAATATCAAAGAAATTTTGTATTTCAGAACCTATAATCTGGAAGAATATTGTTAATTGATTTCTGCCTTCTGGGACTAATTTTAAGTGGTAACTAGCCTTAACAGTGGTCCAGATCTTAAATAACCATGTGAACCAAAAGAGGATTCTCTTAACGGAACATCAGTCTCCACCAGCAACACAAGCTGAATCATGCAGATTCTGCAAGTCGAATGATTCACATCTCCGTGAAAACACAAGACCCCTGATCTACTCAGTGAACTATTTATTTGGATTAAAGTTTACACAGCTGTCATTTCTTCAGGTTGTCAACATTATATTTCTTTCATGGCAATAGCATGGCAGAAAAGGGAACCCCAGCAAACTAATATAGCCTTATTCCATAAACATTTGAATAACAGAAAAAATAGGATTACTGAACATGTAAATCTTGTATAATAAGTAAATCAACCATGTAATAGCATTGCATAACAAACTAATAAAACACTGGTAAGGGCACATTACTAATTCGCCGTATGGAGAGAAGGATGTTACCTATCCATTGAGTGATCACTGACTTTATCATGGCAAAATCTGCATGTAAATAACTTGGTACAACATGCAGCAAGGAGTTTACAGTTTCTCTTATAATGCTCACAACCAAATACTTGCTTTTCTGGATCCCGAAACGATGGAGAACATCCTGGTACACCTCCACCATCAGTATCTTCATCTTGCCTAGCTTGAGGTAACTTCTGTTGAGCAGCTATCCAACGACTGCAGTAACCAATTTCCAGTTAGTCATACGATACTGGTTAACAGGAATTACTTTCGGTCTCCTAAAAAGAAATATAAAAATATCTAAAACGAGCCAGAACAAACCTTGTCATAAGATTTTGAATAAGATATGCCTTCCTCCGAGGGTCAAGTGTCGGATCCCGAGACACATTTCTTATCTCTGACTCAAGCTCATTCTGATTCATCCGAAATATATCTTTCCAGCCAGGTTTGAACATCTGGTCACTTTGCTCAAGACTTTCTTGGTACTCCGTCTCTTATAAAGCCAAGTAAAAGAAAGAACAATTTAACCCTCTGTGTAGTTAAAATATCATAAAAATCTGCTTATGAGACATGCAAACATACTGTCACAGGCACCATAATACCAAGAACGAGACACTTTGTGAACATTGAATAGCTACTTTTTCTACCTACCTTCCGGAAGAACTGAGCTCTCTGGCGAATCTTGTGGGCATGAGGGAATATCCTTCCACCATTCATTTAGCCACTCATTGAACATGGTATTTTTTGTTGCCTGCCTCCATGTATCCATCATCTTGTTCTGCTCCTCTAGAGTAAGTGCAGAAGTTACCCATGGTAACATCGATTGAAGGACCTCTGCTCCTGTTGTCCCAATTATCCGGCCAACAATCTTATCCTGCTCCTCCACAGAGAAGTGCTTGTCAAATAGTGGCCACAACTCAAGTTCTTCCCTGAAAACATGCTGATCCAATGTAACTCGTATAGATTTACACATGCCTTGAAGTTTTGTAGCAAGCTCATTGTGTTTCTTCATCCAATCTTTATGATGAGAAGATGAACTGACACCACTTCCAGTAGCATCAGTCTTTCCCAAGTCCTCATGCAACTCAGAAAGCTCTGAAAGAACTTCCGACATGTCTTTGAACAGCTTCTCTTCCTGCTTATGATCCAGAGTATATGAATGGCTCACATTGTGGAGAGTCTCTCTGGATTCCAAAGCTGGAAAAACAATATCATCTTCTGCATTGCTATGAGCTCTATACAGACCCCATAGTAAACGAAATCTTCCGCTGAACTGCCGAAGAAAAGCCTCGTCACAGTCGATAAGCCTCCCAGATTCAACATCTAGATATTCCAGATCTTTTTGAATTGCTTTATGAAATTTAAATATGTTGTCAATAGGCCTAACTGTATTTCTCGCATTAGATGACATCATGTCAGTCTCCCAGATAAAGAGACTGGAATTAAAGGAAGGAGCAGAAGAATTGTAAGATAATGATCGCAAAGACTTTGTAGATGCCAGTGTACTAATTCCTAAATTACTGCTGCCAACTCCTAATCCAGGAACACAGCAAGATTTTGGACAAGACAGGCTTTTAGTCTCTGTAGTTTCAGAATTATGACATACATCACCATTTCCACATGATACTGATAAATTTCCTCTCTTAACTGGTCTTTTGCCATTAGCTGTTCCCACAACTGAGGATTCATCCCTAGTGCTCATGGAACCAGCACACGCACAGAACCCTCTAACAAAATCTTCTTCTAACTCAGTCCCTTCTTTCAACGGACAGCTACCAATTGCCTTCTTAGACAAGCATATGAACTTTTCAGAACAGGAAAGATCTTGAGTCCGACCCTTGCATGCCCAACCAGACAAAAGGGTAACCAGTGCAGTGTCAGATGATGGTGCTGAAACACATAAAACATCAGACTCAGAGCGCTGACAGATACAGGTATATGAAGTTGCACTACAAAGGATGAAACTAGTACCTGCCATATGCATATTCTTAAGAAAAGATTGTGCCTCTTCATCACTTAGTCTCGCAACCAACCATGGCAAAACACGCTCTAGTAATCTCAATGGCATCAAACATATACTCCTGTACAGAAGTTCCCGTTGATTCTCCAGAGAAAAATGCTTCCTGGCAAGAGGAAGTACCTAAAAAAGAAAAATAAGCAATAGTTTCCACTACACTAGTTTAAAATGCCACCCCAAGTTACTATTGCGAACATGAAGCTTACCTCAGTTTCCTCATTATGAAAATGCTTCAGGATGGTGTCCATAATCTGATCAGCATGCAAGCACAACTTCGAATAAAAATCAGCAGATGTTGAATTGGCTCCAGCAGTTTGGATTTCCTCAATTAAGCACCTGAATTTATTAAATTGTTTCTCTTCTTCAGCATGTTCCTGCACAAAGGAGACCTCTCCGTCTACTGCTGGAAATATAACCTGATCCTCTGCAATACTACACGAAAACGAACACAACATTTCAAAGAAATAACTAAAAAACAATTAGAGAAGAAAAAATTTCCCAAGTACCGGTTGTGCCACATGATACTATGTCCAATATGATATAAAGCATATAATCATGAAGAAATTCTCGCAAGATTTTGTTCTTAAGCATGATGATTCTCACTTATCTATGATTACTCTGCGCATACAATTTTGACAGTGCTACATAAAACCTACATGTTCCCTGACCAAAGAATGCTAATGGTGAGACCTACGACCTACGGACCAATATGTTTGACACCCTATAAATTAGGCAGCACTTAGATATTCCAAATAAGTACATCTTCTCATTTTTCTAAACAAGATACTGATTGTGCATTAGGTGCTGAGACCTATGTCCATATCCGTTCAATACTGACATGCATACAGGATAGGCGAAAGAAAGAAAAAGAGGATTGCCAATATGATAAAAAGATTAATTAATTGAAGCAAGTTCAACAGTTTCACATGAAACAGACTGACGTACTGATAGGACTGTCCAGTAAATATTTTATGTTTGCTGCAAACACTAACATGGAAGTCATATACCTGTGAAATATGCATACATCAGCAATAAACTGTAGTCTCGCATTAAATGCTGACAAATCAGAGAAATCTCCTGAAAGTTGTATCTTCCTCGCCTCCTCTGCAATATCATTCAACTCGTTTTTTATAGCACTGTGCCAGTACAATATTTCATTTATAGGATGTGCTTCTGGAAAATCAACACTACTGCAATCTGACTCTGTATGTTTTCTCTTCCCAATTCTTGAATGTTCTGAACAAACCAGCTTCCCAGATTGACTCACAAACGGGTCAGGGCCAAAACTCGGATGACTTTGCAACGAAGTAGGTTCAGTGTAATTCTCGCCCATTTTTGGCATGCTTTTCCCCTCCATCCAGGTGAATATCACCTTTATAAAAAGAGAATTAGTATATAGTCAGTGAGATAAAAGAAATTCCCCATTGGAGAATGTGTAACTTCTGCAAAAAAGAACTTATACTTGTTGAAGAAGCTTTTCTTCAGGAACTATCTTGCGCAAACACTTGATCATATCTTGACGTTCATCAGGTGAAATACAAGATGAAAGCCAAGGAAGGAACTCTACCATCATACTCACTGGTATGCTACACAGGAACTGCCACACCAAATCAGCCTGCTCTTCAAACGAAAATTTCTCAATAAGCAAAGGGAAGACCTGCACCAACATCAAACAATTAGCGTACATGTATAATTGACTGCAGAGATTAAATGAATTATGATAGAAAATAATGGAAGACAAAAAAAATACTGTTTAACTGTTAATGGAAACAGAACGGAGATTAGCGTGGCACTGCTTGGAGAAAAGAAAACCTGAAAGATGGATGATCAATTTCATGCTTCCGTTTTCTATTGCATAGAATGTCTCTCAGTGTTTGAAAATATTTGCAATTAAAGAAACCAATAGGGGAACACTTTGTAAACCATGTGCGCTCGTGTGTGAACCCAATAGGAAAAACTTTAACTAACATTGTAAATCATGCATGCGTTTGGGGCATGTGCACGCACTTAAATATGTATGAACCTGATAGGAAAAAGAACTCAACTAAGATTACATCGTAAATTGCGCACGTATGCATTCATGGATATGTGCTCTCTCTCTCTCTCTCTCTCTGTGTGTGTGTGTGTTGTGTGTGTGTGTGTGTGTGTGTGAGAGAGAGAGAGAGAGAGAGAGAGAGAGAGAGAGAGAGATGGCTACTTCCAGAAGGATTTAAAAGCAAATTTCAGAAGGATTTAAACGCAAATCCTTCCAATGAATTCAACAGGGCCATTCAAATAGAAACTCAACTCTCAGTTAAAGTTAATCTACAACAGGTAGTGCACCTAACAATGAATAGTTAAATGTATTTGAGTTTTCTTTCCTATTAATCTATATATTTATCTATCTATCTATAAATGTGCTCACTCATGCGCGCGCACAGACTACCTATTGACGTGATGTCAACTCTCTAGTTTTGGTGCTGAATTTCTAGCCATAGAAATTAAGGACTCACAAGAGGCCTGCAGGAGGGTAGGTTTAACCTACCACATTGGTTATGCAGTTTAAGCTCAAGCCACCAAGAGTAACCCGTTAATTTTTCCTAACTAGAAATAGTATAGAAGAAAGGGTAAAGATGATAAAATTTGCTACAGGAAAATTTCTTAATCTCTGAGGCATGGTACAAGCCAAAAAGCCAACAAGAAGAAATTCAAATAAAAAAGACTGAAGGCGTCTATTAGGACAATTAATCCAAATAAAATAGAAATCATCACTATCTAACAGAATAAGTCATAGTGCTTTTATTGCAAAACCAATTACCTTTAAAAAATAAAGGATTCATGAAAGCCACGCACCCAGATAATGGCAGAAGTTTTTAACCCTTCACTACACATGGACATATAGATTAATTAAAATACACCATCTGGTGGTAACTAGGCACCTCATAAGGTCTCACAAGAGATTGTTTTGATTACTGGGTTTTCTGCAGCACTGAGCATATGCAGTATGTGATGTGTTGCTCAGTACTAACAAGGCTCCAATATGTGACAAAAGCATATAAGAAAGAAAGAGTTAAGCTAAAGTTAAATTAAGACGAAAACCTTTCAAAGCTAAATTCTTCTTCAAGTAAAGGTATAAATGGGAAACTTTTCAAGCAAACGATACTTGTCATTTGCAGACTTGCCCTACAATGCCTAATCTTCTGGTATCTGTCAGATCAACTTGTTTACTATATCAAAGTGCACGTGTCGATACTGCTGCTATCCATGAGCAGAAACATCCATCTTACATCTACTGAACCAAACATAATCACACCACGAAATTCATTACAAGGACACATGATGAACCTTTTCTCCTTTTATTACTTCAGTCAGTTGTTTAAAACTTACCAGACAACCCCGTTTAATCTTAGAGGTTCTCTAGTCCACTAATCTGGCCAAAGAACACTGTTTTAGTGGGTATATGCACAAATATTGACCTAAAATAAGGTGGGGGCATGAACCCTTAATGGAGAATCATAAGGACATTTATTGTCGATTCAAAATCTTTTTTATAAAAGTTTGCAAGAGCCAGTAAAATTGAGTATCCCCTAATAGAGAAAGTATTCCTGTAAGAGGCTTGAAGTGTTCCAGATAACAGCCGCAGAATCCACTGGGAAGATGAGACATTATCATGGTAATATAGTATTTGAATCGTAGCCATGATGCAACCTTTTAGTCTGTATTACTTTTGTGGGTCGTATCTCATCAATATGTTTCCACGAATTTCAGTCTTGTATAACTTTTGAGCAGTGTATCTTGCAAGCACTTTGAACATTGTTACTATCCTATGTGTAAATTTAGTTATGTTGATTTATGTACCAAAGGTGGAAAAATACATTCTATGATGTCTATGGTTCGTTGTATGGCTGTCAAGGGGATCATAAAACTTGACATAGATATATTAGGATCTATGCAGTTTGGTTCTGGATTATATGTATACTTGTTTATTTGGTACTGTATTTCTATCATCATTGAATTTCTTCACAAAACTTGGCATGAAAAGATGTCTACTTACTAAATTCTGTCCGAAGTTTATTAATTGCGCTCAAAGCATCCAATGCAGGACTGGACCGCATTGACCCCGTTTTTGACATTATATTGCCCCTAATACTTATATGGAACATGAAATGTTTCCTTACATGCAATAATAGCTTAAGAATTCATAAGGATTAATGCAAATAGTTGACTGCAATTTGAACTCATGTTGTGCTCTGTACTCATGGCCAGCTACTCTTAGTGTTGGGCTGACTTCCAATTTAACTGCCATGCCAACTCCTACATCATCATCCCCCCTCAAACAAAATAAAAAAAAACGTGTGCGCATATAGAGATAGTAGGATTATTCTCGGACAATTATAAATTACCTAAAAACAAGGCTCAATAAATCAGACTTTTGCATGTGCAGAAGAAATTGTGGAATAGACTCTGAACCATATCAATCCCATGTTGTGTTATGGTCTGGGCTCGAAATTCTAGCAGGGAACCATACATTCCTATCGAGAAGAAACATCCTGCTCCATGATACATGCCTCAAATAGAAAAGGATGCCAACACGCTATTCACTGACATGGTGAAGAGCATAAGAAAGTCAGGCACAAGTCAGGAAATGACAATCATTACTCACAAACCCTTTTATAGGTCACTATGCTTACTCCATTACAGATAAGTAAATTTTGCCAGTATAATTTTCAACATTTTTTTAATCTGACAGTCAACAGTCCCAGAGTCCATCTGGATTTGTCCGATAAATTATTTCCTTAAGATGCATTGGAATAGAACTGCTCTTGTTTCTACCTTTACCCAAAATTATAGTATATTTAATAACATTTACAAACCTACCGAGTAATGTTACAACGAGACTAAGAGAAACAAGTACCTGTTCCTCTTCCTTGGACATGTGCTGGCTAAGTGATGTCTGAATGGCTCCAGTGCAGGATGCTAATTCTCTCCGGAAACTATGATCATGTTGTACATTTGAACACAACAAGTTAAACAACTGATCAAAAAGAGCACTCTCCCCCTTGTGCTCAAGAGAATACGTCTGTGCCACATTCTTTACCCGTATGTCAAGTGCTGGAAAGATAACCTGCAAGTCGAATAAAATTAATAGATCAAGAAATGAAGCTTTAAATCTATGATAAAGTACGGAATTTTTTTTTCTTTGCCACTTATGGTATACACAATGCATAAGAGAAGAATGTAACTTTCTCCATAACGAATCATATTACGTTCTGCTCATCTTCTCCAACTTGTCTTAACTCTAAGAGAATATTGGAGGGTGCCCGTTAATTGTTAAACAGCACAAGCAATAGACTACACTGTCCTACCAGCCTACTGGGCAACTAGGGAAACTGGCAAGTGTCTCTCTTGTCAATAGCTTCTGCAACAAGGATACAGGTTCAGATTCACAGATGGCTTAAAATCAGGTTAATATGTGGTCATATTTTAGTCAAAATACCCATGGAAGCTAAATATAGAGTCTCACTCCATATGCAACCTACTTAGATGGGAAAAGCTTTAAATGATGAAAATGATGAGATTGACAAAGATTATAATTTACTATGAAACTTGAGGCGAAAGATCACCCGTGAAAATATTATAATTTAACTTACAAGGGAGCGGTTATTTTCACCCCAAAATTGAAAGCATCTCATGGTTGAAAGCACCCCATTATTTGATGAAAGCACCCTACCACACTTCAAAGTATACCCTTTAACTAGACGACTCCTCTTCGTCTCTCTTCCTCTTCTTCTCTTTCTCTCTTTCTCTCTCACCCGAACAAAATTGCACCCTCTTCATCTCTCTCCCCCCTCCCCCAAACGTTCGGTCTCACGAAGAAGTCGTCGCCACCCTCTCGAGCGGCCACCACCCTCCCGAAGAAGTCCCCCGAACAAGCATCACCATTTCTCCATCTCCATTGTGAATTTGAGGTAATTTTTTATCTTGATTTTGAGACAAATTGCTGAAATTTGAGTTGAACTTTTCAAATTAATGAGTTGTAAATCAGTTATATAACTATATTCTAATGTAATTGTAAGTTAAATGTCAAAAAATCAAGTTTACATTGCGAATTTCTGAATAATAACCAAATTTTCTCAATGGGTTCTGGCAGTGTTCGGTTGAAGATGACCGAATAGATTTCACACTGTAACATATGTTCGGTAGCATTCGACCGAACAAGTGTATACTGTTCGGTCATGTTCGACCGAACAATCTATTTACTGTTCGATCGAGGTGAACAATCTATTTACTGTTCGGTTGACCTCGACTGAACAGTAATAGATTGTTCGGCTTTGACTAGCCGAACTGTATATGTTATTAACAATTTAAATTTTTTTAACTAAATTTCTCTTCCATCACAGGCATGGATATTGCATGCCCTTCCAGAGTCCATCCTACCGCTTCGCCAAGATACCGTAGACAAGAAGAGGCCTCCTCTAGCATTCCTGAGACAGAAAACGATCCCCAAATAGAGGAGGGTGAGGTGAGGGTGCAGGCACTGAAGAGTCAGAAGAATTGACTGCGCCATTTCTGGGTGGTCCGACCGACATCACACTGCTGCGTAGTTTCAAAACTCATATAGTGGCAGACATCTGGATTGGTGAAGTATTTAATTTAAAATATTAAATTCAAAGGTATGCTGAAATTTGTTTGACAGCAGCGTGCTAACAAATTTTTCATGAGAGAGAATCATTAAAGTGCATTTCTCATACCTCAAAATTGAGTGATTGGGTATTGGATGATAGTACTCTTTTTGCTCCGTATATTTATCAATCCAGACTGCAAGCTTTGACAAGTATTTCTTACCGAAGGGCAAATAGGGTTGTTATCTCTGCATTCGTGGAACGGTGGCAACCGGAGATAAATACTTTTCATATGCCGTTCGGTGAAATGACTATCACACTTGACGATGTTCCCACACTGTGGGTATACCGGTGATGGGTCGTTCTGTGAGCCTACAGAAGAGAATAACTGATTCTCAAGAACAGCTTGTTAGTTTTCTTGGTGTCTCACCTGGAGAAGCAAAAGACGAGTTAGGCCTGGTCCGGGATAACTCAGTTCAATTGGAATGGCTCCTTTCCAAGTTTTGCAATGTCACGGATGACGCATCAGACAGACATAATGAGTGCGCCGCTAGAGCTTATCTGTTGTATTTGGTCGGTTGCACTCTCTTCAGTGATAAGAGCGGGACGATGGTTTCCATCGAGTACCTAAAGTTATTTGAGGATCTGGTCGGGTGTCATCCTGTGCCTGGGGAGCTGCTGCATTAGCATACCTGTACAAACAGCTAGGATATGTTTCGAGAAGTGGAGTTAAGCAGATTGCTGGATATCTGCCAGTTCTGGAGGTATTATTAAATAGTTTATATGAATACTTTTCAAATAATTATCTAAATATTATATATTAATATACCGTGATTTGATGAACATACATAGATCTATGAGCACTTTCTCACCTTACACCCCCCTCATAATATGACTTATACAAATGATCTTCCACGAGCGTGCATGTGGGTATGGCGTGGATCGGCGAGTACTTCATTGGAAAACCTGCAAGCAATACATGAGTCACTTGATTGTTTGTAGGCAGGTGAGGTAAGATATTGCTTTACATAATAGTCTTATTTTTTGTAGGATAAGTTATATTTACGATTCTTGTTTTCATTTGTAGGTGATATGGAATTCATATAAGAACTTCAGAGATCGGAATCTGCTACAACCGATTTCTTTTTTTAGTGGTTGTCTAAAGTGCATCAACCTTCTCGAACCCTATCATCCAGAAAGGGTTTTTAAACAGTTTGGTAGGATCCAAATTATCCCACCCTTACCACTTAATTCAGAGAAGGTCAGAAAAAGGTCGACTGCAAAAAAATACCACGTGACCTACACATGAGCGATAGTTTTTGGGACAGGTGGCGATCGCATACACTATCGCGTGCGGAAAGGAGCGTGAAAATGACGTATCAATGGGACACTGCTGACGGATATATGGAGTGATTTCGACTGGTAGCTCATCCCATCATACAAAATCCGTCTAATAGATCTTTGGCTCTTGGGCATCCACGTGTTGAGGACATCGATGCTATTGTACTTACAGGTAATATATTATTCTATAAAAAACTTTTGTAATCCCATATATATTTTTGTGGGGATTAGTAACATATTATATATTTTCACTACAGCGAATCGCTCGTGCCAGGATGATTGCTGAACCCGTACTCGAACTGGGCCCATCTAGACCACATACTGTGTCGACCCTATACCAGACGTTGCGTTCAATGGTTGATGCACTTGACGGTGGTGAGACTGGCCAGCAAGAGCCACAACAGAAAGAGTGCAGGAGTAAACTCAGACATGACTAGATTTTTGTACTGAGTTGCCTGTGGGGATTTTTTTGTTCAAAAATTTTCTGAATATTTGAATATTTGAACAGCGGATTCAGTTGTATGTGGGAATGTGTTTGTTAAAAGCTTTCTATTTTTATGTATGAATATTTGTATGCATTTTTAGTAAACTTTCTAAAAATGTTTGTATCAACACGTATAATGTAATTGCCTTGTTCCGCGATCAGTTGCCGAACAGAAACAATCTTTTCGGCTGTGCACGGTCAAACAGTGTGAATTTGTTCAGCCGTGTACGGCTGAACAGATTGAATCTGTTCGGGACTATACGGCGAACAAAAACAATATGTTCGGCTTTCATTACCGAACAGAAAAATTCATCAACGTCACTAATTGTACATCCAGAAAAATTCATTTTAATAATATACTCAGAAAAATTCTAAAATTTAATCAATTTCAATAGTACATCCATCAACATCACTACTAAACAAATCCGAATACATTTCAAGTTGTTCCTCATAATCGCCATCTCATCCATTTGCAATTGGTAATCGGTTCTGGTGCCACTTGTATGAAATTGGAGGTACAGGATGTCCCTTACTTAGATATTTCTGCATATAAAAAACGAACTCATGTAAGCCATTTTAATATTAAACTCAAAAGAAAATAAATATGTTACTAACCCCAATAAAATGATTGTTATTAACAAATCCAACTGAAATACTTCGATGAAATACTTCGACGAGCGGTTTGTGAGACTGGCTCTGTCCTTAACGGTAAAATGAGACAATGGTGGAATGACAACAATATGAATACCACATTATATTGAAATGCTAGAAGATATCCCATATCGGGCATGACCATCCACTTGGCATATGGAGCTCCTCCTTTGAAATGAATCAGTGATTGTCTGATCTCCTCCACACGCTTCGCAGTTTTGTAAACGCCTAAATATAAATGTGTGTAAGCATTAATTTCTTGTAGCATGTCACGTATGATTTGAGCCCATCTGTCTTCCCCAAATCGAGCATATCTGCTACTGATTGAAATCCACAATTTTCATCTGCTTGCACGTCTTTTACATGAATAAGAACAGGCGCATTGGTTCAAGAAATTGTGTCATGTAGCTCAAATTTGGATATGTGCGCCTGGGCTGTACAACCTACGACATGGAAATATTAGTATGCAATTGTTACTCTAAATTTTTACATCAAAATACTTCTACATAAAGAAATATTGTTTGCTTTGGCCGCCTGTTAGGTTGTTGGGATAATGGGATAAAGGCTCCAAAAGAGAGCGTCGTGCAGCTATCTTGTGCGGATTCTATCAGTTCGAATTGAGATGGTAATCGACGAGTTGATGCTTCATTCTTTGAAATATACTTATTGTGTTTTTTAATTTTAGCTTCAGGTCCATAAGGGATGAAGTAGTAGGTACAACCAACTCGCGCATTCTCTTCAGCAATATTATTTTTCTGAATAACAAGCGGAAACAAAACGTTGATTGATTAACTCAAACTCATCTACCAAACGTTTTTCTAGGCATTCTACCACTTCATTATCACTGGGTGCTGATGGTGACATGTCCAGTTTCTTCCGATGACGGTCAACGCAATCTGCTAGGATGGGCATGTTGGCTCTATCATACTCGGCCAACTCGTGTGCACATGGTAAGCCATGTGTCTTTCTCAATAAGCATTTACAAGCTTCAGCATCCACCTCGACGGTGCTAATTAGTTTGAATTCATCGACAATCTTTTTCAATGCACCGATGGAAACAACACCACGCAAAAGCTTGAATTGAGATGGCTTAAAGTTGTGTAGTGCAACATTACGGCTCTTCTCGAATGAGGCCTTTATATCTGTATGTTGTAACTCCAACAATGCATGTATCTTGGACCAACATGTCTCAAAATTCCCAACGAATAAGCAAAGATATATCTTTAGTTTCGCATGAGCACTCTCTGCCCGAAAAGTTTAAATAAATGACATTAGTGACATATTAAAAATACATAACTCATTATATGCCCGATGGAAAGAGTGATCAAATTTTACCGATTGGTTGTGATAGTTCCAAAATGCATCACTGTGTCAGTCCAATATGTGACAAATATCTCTTTGTACTTGTCCATGTTGTCTTCACGTATTCAAGTACCTTAGAAAAATTGCAAAAAATCCTCTTTTAGCCGACCCCAGAGTCGGAAAAAATCCTCCTCGCAATCGACCATCACCATTAGATTCCATGAAGCCATGAATAGGTCAAATCTCTCTTTGCTGTCAAAATTTTCTTACACTGAGCAATAATATTTTTTCTTATATGCCATATGCATAAGAAATGATGAGATTTTGGAAATATTTTTTCTACGGCGTTTATGCATGCCAAATCTCTATCGGTGACAATAACAGATAGAATTTGCCAACCATGCATCAACGATCTCAATCTATCCAAGTACCAAATGAAGTTATCTTCCCGTTCGGCTTTTAAGTAGGCCAACGTAATAGAGAAAGTCATTTCAGTACTTGTAACTCCAACGATTTCCATCAACGGTACCCTATACCTGTTGGTCTTGTATGTGCAATCCATTATCAAGACCCGGGAAAATGCATGCAACAAATCAATGCTAGCTGGGTGAGCCCAAAGTATATCTTTCACAGTGTCTGTATCGGGACAGCACTACGAATCTCAATATATTAGTGGTCGGAAAGTTTCACCAGTAATTGCTGCATTTGTGACCTTCCTACGCATTCTACGACTTTAAACTCATGCTTTGCATTATATACTTTCCTTAATCTGCTAACATTGAGATTGTTTCTTTGTTTCAATGTATTCAAAATGTCTCTTGGCCGAATAAGAGTTTTCGACAAATCTACAACTAATTTCTCTTCTTCTTCTGAAAGTCTACAGGCAAAGGAATGTCCTTCTAAATTTTCGAAAGGATAGTGATTATGAATACCAGACACAACCATAAGAACCCATCCAGTTGTACTGGACAGCTCCTTACCCTTCAATCGGAACGGACAACCGCATTTCTTACTTCCTGTACTCCTTGCCCCCTCTTTATCCGGAATCTTCGCATTTCTATTTCTGTAAGTTCCCTCTCTATCACAATTTAGGAGTAGCCTTTCATTTCTTCGCATTCCACAAACGTCAGATCTCTTCACAACCGAGGAAAAATCTTTGTGTCATTACAACTTCTCGAGCCCATTTTATCAGTGTATCTTGACTTTCAAAAATTCATACATGGTGAAATCTTCACCGTAATCTACTCTTGCAAGTTCAGTACCAACATTGTTATATCAGGAAGAAGTTTGCTCTTGCAAATAGTTCGCATGAAACACATGGTTAACTCAGATATAGTTCGATAGGAGAAAAACATAGCAAAATTTCCTGTTCGGTTGGACACAGCCGAACGATATTAACCTGTTCGGTCGTGTCAAACCGAACAATTCTTTAACGTTCGGCCGGGAGCGGCCAACCAAATATATCCGTTCGGTTGTACACAACCGAACGGTGAATTACACAGACATAGTGTAATTCACTGTTCGGTTGCAGCCAACCAAACATACAATATATGTTTGGTTTGAACCAAACGAACATACAATATATGTTCGGGTTGAACCAACCGAACATTTATCAATTGTTTGGCGGCCAAGGGCCGAACAAGAACGTAACCAATTTTAATAAAAAAATTTTGGAAAGATTTTAATCGATAAAAACTAATCTTAAAACTAATATTTTCGATGTTGGCAAGCTCCATAGTTGTTAGTTGCTTCTCCATTAACACACACGACGAAATATAGGTTAAGTATGAGTGTAGGAAATTTTTTTTTAGGGTTTCAACTTGGGGAGAAGTGAAGAAGGAAGAAGATGAAGATGGGATAGTGCCTTATAGTGGGGGTGCCTTCATAAGAATGGGTTGCTTTCATCAATTTTGATTGTTTTTATCTAATAAAATATTTAAGAGTTTTTCAGCCAATTTATATTGGGGTAAAAAGGTAATTCAAAATTTGAGATTTTAAGTGGGGCGCTTTTAACACTTTTTGGGTGGAAATAACAGCTCCCAACTTACAAGGACAACAAAGTCTAATCCCAAGTGCAACACAACTACATAAAACATTATTCTCCACTCAGTTTTATTCAGAACCCTATGTTCTAATAAATAATAATCATAATGTATTCTTTACTGCCTCCGTCTATGTTTGCTTCAGCATGCCCCTCCTGTGGCTTCCCCTTCAACTCCAAACTCGCCACCACCCCCCCCCCCCCCCCCACCAATAATAATAATAATGATAATAACAACAACAACAATAATAATAATAATAATAATATCAGAAACTAACTTATCGGTCTATGTTGCACAATAATGATCATTGAGCACCTCTAACTTCTCATGAATGCATATCTTCTTGCTACTTCTTTTTTATATACTGCCACACATCCATCTCAATAACATATTACAGGTACCCTTATCTTTTGGCCTTATATATCACCAAATGGTCATAAAATATAGTAGCCTTTTAGCCATCCCAATATAATTATTTTCAGCACCATGAGAATTCTATGATCAAATCATTCATTTAATAGATATACGACAAAGCTTTAAGCCGGCTATCAGTTACTCCCCTATCATTCAGGCTGGACAAGCAACACGAAAAATACGACACAAAGAATTCGGGGAACACGTTTAAGAATAGAATAGGCAGTTAGCTACTAAAGATTCCAAAATATTTCATGCTACGTAGCAGCTTAGAAAGTGATTTTTGGCTCAGGCATTATGACACTTTCCCACCTAAGTACAAACAATTACAAAGCCTTCATCCCAATTTTTTTGGGGTCCGCTACATGAATCCTTTTCCTCCCTACCTAAGTCATGTTACAAATTTGTGGCATGTTCAATGCATTCACATATACACAGAAGTTAAAAATAGAAATCTAAACAACTAGTCTCCACTACCAATTCTAAGTTAATTCTGATAATGCAAGTCATTACTCTCTTACTCACACTCAAAGCTCTTACAATCTGTATCAAGGTTTCACCTCAAAAGCATCTCTTCATGCCCAATCTTTCAACTTCGCAAGCAAGCTTACATCACAAGGGTTCACTCAACACTAAAGATCCGAATGACTAAAAAACTATTCCACGCGCAAATTGGCCTTATATCATCTGTATCAGCTTTTTTGGGCATGTTTGATTGCATATAATGCAGAAGAAAGTGGATGGAAGTAACCACAAAGTAAATGGAATAAACCCCCAGTTGCAAGGGACCCACACAATGATTAAGGATCTCTTTGAGCAACTTTTGTCCCTTAGAATCTGCAGGCGGTTTCTAAAATTTGGTTAATACTCTGCACATGGTTCTGATAACTTTGTTACATGGATGCCTTCACAGCATATGCTGCATGAAGACATGGATGCCTTCACAGATATGCTGCATGAAGTGGCTCGGAAAGCACTTCCGTGGTGTCAGACATCAAACAGATATATCACTGCCTTGTCAGGAGTCTGGTTCCCACAGGGACATTTCCACATGTCTACATGAAACCAAAGAGGCCCTTAATCAGATGGCATTATGAAAAAAGAACCCAATGAAATTTTCGCTTCACAATGTAACAGAAGCAGATGGTGAATGAGAAAGCATGAGAATGAACAAGTGAAGCTGCTATAATTCTTAGAAGAGATCACAAAGGAGAGTTTCTCTCAGGTTGCAAGCTGTTGATTTCCTGGAAAGGAAATTGAAGAAAGATAATTCATTTTAACTGGCATATCTGACTTCCGCTCAGAAAAGAATCAAGAATAAGTGTAACTAAGATGTCAATTTTTTTCCGAAGATATTATCATAAAATAATTTGATGAGCGGCCAAATAAATAGATGCCATATATACACAGAAACTAAACAGAAACATAATCCTTTACAACAGCTGAAATTCAGGATAATAAAAAATAGCAAATTATTGACATTTTTTTCCGTCAAGGAAACTGAAGCCCCAAATGCCTTCTCATTCAACTATTTAAATCTTCATATCCATGAAACTCTGTTTTGATTAGATTTTGTTTTGTTAGGAGCATCTCTCAAATGACAATTATGAATTGAAAGTAAAATACATCTTCTAACACTAATTGGCTAGCCAGTTTGAAAAACCTATTCACCACTCATGATGAATATCAAGCAATGGCCACTTCCATGACCATTCATCAACTCTATGATTTTGTATTACATCAAAAAAAACTATGACTTTGTATAGTAACATCCAAGAAACCGAGGCATGCGTACTAAAACCTGAACTTCAATGACACAGAATATTAAATGAGAAGAATCAGGATAAAGGATAAGCCGGGGTAATCAACAATTAATCTCTCCCCATCACCAATGATTTCCCTTTATGATTCAATGAATCAGAACTAATTTAAGCACCATATACATATTACATCGAATAATCTGCTGTAGGTAGAAATTATCCCAAATGACAATGAAAATTTAGAAGACTCCTAATATTGCCTATTAGTTAAGCCATTAGCAGGCATTGTTCTCTCATGATAAAAACAAATAGTGGCCACCTTCACATTACTTGAAGAATCATAATCTTTGATATGATGAACCCATCATTGTATTCCCTGTAATATAATGTATGACATGCTCTTACAGAAAAAGAAATACTAACTGTATGCAAGCAATTAATGCTCCAAGAAATGACAAAAAAGACCTCATTAGCATATATGCTTCAAGTCACTTCACTATGAATCCAAAGACCACTAAATCCACCAGATAATGCCTTCTACGGAAATGAGTTTAACCACAAAACTGACAATTGAAGTTACGGACAAAAAGAAGCAAACATAAGGGAATCAATGTCCTTTCTTCAGCATTGAAATGGTGTGTATAGCTGCAAAGATAGCATATCCCATACATAACTTCCTTCACCCTTTTGTCATTTGTCAAGGACTAACAAAATCAACAACATCTACTCCTACCACTTTCGAAATGACTAGAAAAGACATCGCTACCATTTGCTATCCCCAAATGCTTTTGTGTACTCAAAAGACTTCAGCAACACTTTAAGAAGAATCCAACGCAACTAAACCCATCTCAAACTGTCGTTTACAAAAAAAAAAATCTAAACAATTATCAGTGAACTCAATAAAAAGCCAACCAATTTGGAACTTCCAGCAAAAAGGAGATAATACAAAGGAATCACTATCACATTGAACTCGTGCTTTCACCTTGAAGCATAAGGAGATGCAGTAGACAAATGATAGTTAACTTCCTATTCATCACTATACTCCTTTAAGAATCCCCAATGCTTTTTATAGAAAATTGCCTGAATCCAACCGGAATTTCTATTTATTTCTGACCCATATGTGGAGGAGAAGATCAGAGGATAAAAGTTTGATAAAGTTTTTAAACTCAGTGGAAAAACAGCAGAAGAAGCAGGGCAGTCAACCGGCCGATCGACCGCATGTGCACAGACGTTCACGGTTGAAAGAAAGAAACAGCGGTCGACCACCCGGTTGACCGGCCAAAGGTACTGAAAGAAGAAAACTGCAGTCGGCGGTCGACCAACCCGAGAACTCTACACAGGACCAGTAGGAACAATTGAGCTAGTGGTTGACAGACGGTCGACCGCTACATGAAGCCGATCGACCGCAACACGGATTGATTGTGGCTACTCTGAGTTGGTTTCAAGTTTTTGTTTTTTGAATCGAATTTCGATCAGAATTGGGTTTCCTTCTATTGGTTGTTACTCTGGCTATATACGAAGGATCTCCACACCCCAAATTGTATCGGTTATTGAATTGATTGTTAGACAATTGTATTGAGAGTTTTAGGGTCAGTTTGTTTATGAGATTTTTATGACCAAGTGCATAGTTTCTCTAATTTGGAACTTCGGATCACTTTGTAACCTTATAACTCAGTTGTTTGTTTAAGATTTTCCCCCTTCTGTCTCGAGGACGTAGGCAAATTGCCGAACCTCATTAAATCGTTTGTTTTTCACTTTCTCTCTTTGGTTTATGTTCGTGCTATATATTGTTTCATGTTTGACTCGACATTGGAACAGTGATCTTGGTGATTGGTGTGTCGTGAATTCCTCCGGAAGGCACAACAAGGGTATCAGAGCACGTCAGGTTCGGTCGGGATCGTGTGTCTATCTCAAGAGCATCGTGGTCTGTTCAACGGAGATCGTATGTCGATCTCGAAGCGGCATTGTATTGTTCGTGGGATCGTGTGTCGATCTCAGTACAGTGTTGTATTGTTTTTTTTGATCGGATTTGGTGGAGTAGATCACTCGGAAACTCACCTACGGTTTCACTTTGAGGTATTGTTTTGATCTTTATCTATTTGGATCTATTTCCGTTTGATTTTCCGCATTGTTATTGACATTTTTTGGAGGAGATATGACCGAAATTAATCAGTCCACGATGAAAACCGTGAACATCCACCAGTCGAAGATCAATGTGGTGAAGTTTGATGGTACGAACAATTTTGGTATATGAAGATGCGAGGTGATGGATGCACTGAACGCGCAGAATTTAAAAGACACGCTGCTTTTGCAAAAGAGACCAGTGGAGACTTTAGAGAGATTGAAACAAAATGAATCGGACAGCGTGTGATGTCATTAGATCTTCTTTCACATAAGACATAAAGTATCATGTGATGAGTGAGACTTCCGCAAGAAAATTTGATAGATCTTTGAAAGTACGTATTTGATAAAAAGCACCGAGAATAAGGCTTTATCGCTTCCAATAGAAGAAAGGAATCTTCATTGGTGAGCACATAAATAACTACACGAAACTTCTTACAGATCTAGCTAACGTGGATGAGGTGGTTAAGAACGAGGACAATGTGTAGATTCTTTTGAGCTCTCTTTTAAATGAAGAGTGTGAGATCTTCATCCTAACCTTGATCAATGGAAAGGTTTCACTTAGCTACAATGATGTGTCGGTTGCTCTTCTAAATCACGAGGTGAGGAGGAAAGATAAGGAGTCTTCTTCCAGTATCACAACAGCGAAGGTGTTAACTGCAAGAGGAATGGTTCAAAATCATCAGAAAGATAAGAGAGATGTTGGTAAGTCCAAGACTAGTAATCAGAAATTGAGAAAGAACCAGTGTGCCTTCTGCAAAGAAAGACATTAGAAGATTGATTGTTCAATGCTCAAGAAGGAGAAGGGACAGGAATCAGAGGCAAACTTCGCACAGGCAAATGATGGTACTAATTTTGACTCTTCAGTGTTGTCTCTCTATTACTCCTATTATTTGCTATTCATAGGAATCTGAGTGTATTTTGGATATGGGTGCTACCTATTACGTTTGTCCCAAGCGGGAGTGATTTGCTAGTTTTGGAAAACTAGATGGAGGCTTGGTATCGTTCGCGACAGACACACATGCCATATTGAAGGAATAGTTACAGTTCACATCAAGTTGTCTGATGGGATGGTGAGAGAGAGTTGAAAGATGTAAGATACGTTCCTTAGTTGAAGAACCTCATCTAAGTTGGAGCTTTAGAGGTGCAGGGCCTGAGAATGACTCTTGAAAAAGGTGTTCTCAACATGTCTAGTGGCTCATTGATTATTCTGAAGGGCATTCGACGCAATAACTTGTACTATTTGAAGGGAGTGCAGTTGCTGAAAATTTAGCATCCTCAGAATTTTTAGATAGGATTCCGCCAGGTTATGGCAGATAAGGCTCGGACATGTTGGTTTGGATTGTTCGCAATTTTTGGCGAAGCCAGGAGTATTAAATGGTGCGTTAACCTGCAATTTAAAATTTGGTGAACGTTGTGTTTAAGACAAGAAGACGAATGCGAAATTTGGCAACTTTATCACTGCTCAAAAGGTCTTCTTGATTGTGATCATGTTGATGTTTATGTTTGAGGTCCTACCAAGACTGCATCGCTTGGAGGCCATCGATATTTTGTCTCTTTCGTTGATGATTCATCTAGACGTTGTTGGGTATACCTTATGAGACAAATGTTTGAAATCCTATATTTGTTCGTGAAGTGGAAGAAGTTGATGGAGAAACAGGCAGGTAGGAAGATCAAGATGTTCCAATTTGATCGTGTTGGGGAGTACAAGAACTATTCATGTGATTTGGCCAGGACAATGGTATTAGTATTCACTTCACAGTAGAAAATTGGGGTGGCTAAAGAAATGAACTGTTCCTTGCTGTGGAGAAAGTTTGGTATTTGTTATTTAATGCACAATTAGACAAATTGTTTTGGACATCACGTGCAGCCTATTAACACTTAGTCATTTTCAGTTGTTCATTTTGCTAGTTGTGTTTCTTTTTGTGAGTGTTTAATACCACATCGATTATTCCCTAAAAGTTCACTTTGTAAAAGCCTATATAAAGAGGTTCAACTCCTTGAATAAGGGACAATGAATAATTAAAAATTTTCAGTTATATTTTTTAAGATATAAGAGTTCTTGAGATTGGGGTGTGAAGCCCGTAAGGTAAGGGTGTGAAGCCCGCATAAGGGGTGCGAAGCCCAACTTTTATCCGAACCTTTTCTCTACTCCCTAATCTCTATTCTATTTCTTCAATTTAAAACCCTAGTTCCCAATTCTCAAGTTGAAGGTGATTGCAATCCATCCCGTATTACATCAGTTTGGTATCAGATCTTAGGTCTCAATCCCCTTCAAAATTGTTCTTCTTCCTCTCTTTCAAATCGTAGGTACATTCAAAAAAAAACATTGTAGCCAATTCCCCAAAAATAAAAAAAATTCCCTTCGGAATTTTAGAAAAAATTGAAATCCTTACTGTTCACTCTCCTTCTCTGAAAATAAAAAAATCAAAATTTTCATTGTTCAGCTCCTCACCCCACAATCTCCATCTCCTTCCGTTTCCACAACCCAATCTTCCCTATCTTCAACCACCACCGCCACCTGCCAATTTCTCCCTTGTTCAACTTCTCCTCCATCTGCATCTTCCCCACTGCAACATCCTCTCTAAATCCCAACCCAAACGTATCTAAGGTTTCCATCTGCCATCGCATCACCCCACTCTCTTCAATCCCCTTGCGACTTCGACGCCAGCAGCCGCCAGCAACAGCCCTCCCCTCTGCAAGACTATCAAGACCCGCCACGAGCTCCGATCAACCGATGTCGACATCAACCTTCCCCCTTCAGATGACGAAGACAACTTGGAAACCTCGTTGCCGCCTTAAGACCTCACCACCAACTCCATAAACTCTTCGACCTCGCCGCCGACAACCAGGTCACACCATCGTGTCGGGTCTGCTCGTCGCCCTCATATTCGACAAATCCTCGTCTTCGCCACCTCTGCAATCCCAACCGCCCATACCGCCGCCAGAACAGCTTCGTCAGCACCACCCAGAGCCAGATCAACCCCTTCTTCCTCACAATGAATGTGATCAGATCTCCCCTCGTCACTGTCTTCAACCGTGGACGACCTCCATCGACAAGATCGTTGACATCAACATGCTCAACAGCTCTTCCTGCCTCGGCTCCTTCCTCGTCTTGTCAGCGGCCTCGACAGCAACATCCGAGCTCCTCCTCCGACGCCGCCACGACAGCGTCATCTCACGCTGACCTCTTGAGCCCTCGTCACCGCCTCATCAGATCTAGGCCACCTCATCTGATCTTTGCTCTCCTCCACCCAGATTCTGCCACCATCATCAGATCCGTCGTGCCACTCAGAGCCGAGCTCATCGTCGTCCTTGTCATCACTGGAACCTCGCCGAGGAGAGCCCCACACCTCCGCTATCGAGCCCTAATTTTGATCGGGAAATGGAAGAGAAGCAAACGAACGTGATCTGGTCGAACCAGTAACCCATTTGGGTTTTTAAATATTGGTGGAGTCGAGTCGGGTCCAAACAACAGTCCAACCCATTATGACCAGACCCAACCTCGTTAGATGATGTTGACGTCAGCGACGAGTCACCCAGTGAGTCGACTCGTTTGACTCAGCCCAGTAATTGTTCTGACTCAGTACAGAAGCAGTTGAACACTTTCGAAGGCCGTTCAAAACTCATTTCAAGCCCAAATCGAGCCGTTTTTGAAGCAGCGAATTCGTGAAGAGCAGCATTACATATCTAAAACCTTCACATCTACGTTCAAGCTTCAATCGTCTACTAAATTCAGCTCAGCAGATAGTGCACAGCAGTGCAGAGCTTGTTTCTGGTCCGATTCGCGCCGGATTTGCGCTATTCTTGAGGCAACTATCTTCCACTTCCTCTTACCACTATCCAAGATTTTGTGGGTAATTTAGCTCTCCGGTGTGGGTATTTCTCCAAAGAATTTTAGAGAAATTTTGCACGTGAACGACTCACCCCTCAGGTAATATCATAACTTAAACTGAATTATTAAATATTAAATTACTTGCAATTACTATTTGAATTGCGATAATTTGTTGATTGAAATGTTATTTGCTTCTATCTAGTAGTTGCATCAGTGAATGTCACTTTTCGTCATTTTAAGAGTGCATTTTCTTTACATTTAGAACTTGAACTCTAGGATATTTTATTTAGTGCATGCATTTAGTTTGCTTGAGTCTAGGAGTTCTCCACTGCATCTGCTTATTTACTTGTTTTTTGCATTTGAGCCATCATGACTAGTCAACATTATAGGGACCACCTTTTAGACCAGGGACACAACCTCCGTCAGGGTCATATGTCCGTTCAAGATTATATAGCCATATTTAAGAACTAACCCATCGCAGTGACGTGAGATGGCAACATTCTGAGACTATAACTAGATTTGTTTGGAGTTTAAGGCTAAAATAAAACGTAGTATGATCATTGGCTCCAATGATTTAGACACTGTTGAAGAGGCCTTTGATATCGCATTAAGTTAGACTTGACTTTCAAAACGCTAGTCAATGCCAAGGCCCGGTATTCTAAATGTGAGAGATACGGACACTATGTTTACAAGTGTCCCTCAGAGAGTTAACATGTTAGAATGTGTCTAGTAATGAAGTTGACGACACGAAGATTGTTGATGATGCCCACATTCCTTCCAGGAGTGCTAGTATAATTGAAGACATGACAGTTGATTCTGACACACCGATTATTGATAAAATCCACATATCTTCTGATAGTGTCAGTGATGACGTGGATGAGATAGTTGAGCCTAATATACCCATGGTGTCTAGTAAGTCATTCGAGTCCCCTTGTGCTGAATATAGTTTTATAGTTGTTCCTATCGATTCTTCTTTTAGTGAGTCGCCTGAGTTTCTTGTCAAGATTCAGCAAATGTTTCTAGTATTTTTTCTAGTTGTTTGGAGTTTGTGTCTGAGTCCAAGGTACCTCCATCTGTGGGGCTAGATGTGTGTCAGCCTAGGCATCTCATATATCTCGTTCTCTCATCATTAGGAGTTATGCCTAGAGTGCCTACCGTATTGCATTTGCATGTTGTAGATATTGATGATATAACTAGACCGATAGTAATTTGCAATGACACCCACAAATTTACTGCATATACATATAGTATTTTGCAAGAATTTATAATTGATAAGGTGGTAGTTACAAATCACCCTGAGACCGTGAGAAAGTTGCATACTTGGCGTCCAAATTTCGATAAGAGTCTAAAGAGAAGTGTCACCATTGCTTACGAGACGAATAGCCTATGGGATCTTGGTATCAGCACCATCTTCAGCAGAGATGATAGGCCTCGCTCTACTCTTTATGCTTTGATCGAGCTGCCAGCTTCCACAGCTGACCCGTCACGGAGAACAACTCCACCCTCACCACCATGGTCTCGACGTGATGTATCAGTATTGCTGCCACGGCTACCACCATGGCCCGATTGGGATGCTTCTTGACGAGTACCCTCGCTCGATAGGATAGAGTTTCTCCCACCCCGGGGGAAATGATAGAGACATCACGTGCATCTTGTTATCACTTAGTTATTTTCAATTATACTTCATTTTGCTAGTTGTGTTTTCTTTTGTGTGGATGTTTAATACCATATCGATTACTCCCTAGATGGTCACTTTATAAGAGTCTGTATAAAGAGGCTCAACTCCTTGAATAAGGGACGATGAATAATTAAAATTTTTCAGTTTATATTTCTTGAGCTATGAGAGTTCTAGAGATTGAGGTGTGAAGCCCGTGATGTATGGGTGTGAAGCCAACGTAAGGGCCCAACTTTTATCTGATTTTTTCTCTAATCCCTAATCTATGTTCTGTTTCTTCAATTCAAAACCCTATTCCCCAATTCTCAAGTTGAAGGTAATTGTGATCCTTCCCGTATTACATCACTGCCATCTCATGAATTGGTCATTGTCGACTGCGATAGGAGGTAAAACTTCGTTGGATATTTGGTAGGGTGGAGTTGCTTAAGATTATATTTTACTGCGGGTATTTAGATGTCTGGCCTACTTCAGTGTCAAAAAATAACAAGTTGAATCCGCGAGTAAAGAAGTTTGTGTTTTGGGGAGTCAAAAGAAATTTGAAAGGCCACAAGCTATTAGACTCCGAAAACAAGATCGTGTTGAGCAAGTATGTCACATTTGATGAGACTTTATTGTTGAAGTCTACCGTTTCTCAACAGGTGGAGATGATAAAAACCAAAGATGTATACTAGCGGGTGGAGGTTGATGCTAGATGTTAATGCTACTCAACCATCTCCAATTTATTCAATACCAATTGGGATCTCACCAGAGGTGACACCGGATGAAAAATCATGCAACCGTTTTGGATGCTGAACAGGTTGAACATGTTGATTTGATTTGATTGCAGCAGAAAGAACTAAGAAGAATTCACAAATGCAGATTGTGAAAAAGTGTGAATCTCAAGTTGGTGAGCTAGATCAACTCAAATTGAAGACTATTGTTCTCCATGGTGACCGAGATGAAGAGGTTCATGTCACTTAGCCGGTTGGGTTCATTGCAGCAAAATCAGTTCCAATTGGTTGAGCTCGATGGAGCTCATTTTGATGAACCACGGGCCTGTTTGTTTCGTCGTAAAACGTCGCAAGTCGTAAGTCGTAAAATAAGAATGGGAAAAGTGAATTGTAACAGGAAAATATATTGTGTTTTATGGTGTTTGGTTGATAAAGTGAAAGTGTAAATGAGAAAGTATATTGTGTTTTACAGCGTTTGGTTGGTAAAGTGAAAGTGTAAATGTGAAAGTAAATTGTGTTCTACGGTGTTTGGTTGGTAGTGTAAAAGTGTAAGTGAAAAAGTTGACCACAAAATTAACTGCAGCAGTGATTTACATATTATAAATACTATTAAATTAAATCTACTATCGTAAATTAAATTGTATTAATAAATTTGAGATAAAATATTAATAACCTTAATATTTTATTTATAACAATAATGTTAATTAAATATTAGTATAATTAGTATAATATTACTAAAATATTAACTAAATAAATAATATAAAATTTTAAGAAAATCTAAAAAACATTAATAAAATTTTAAGAATACTAATAAAGCATAAATATTAAAAAATCTTTAGAAAAATAATAAAATATAGTTATAATATTATAATATTATAAAATACTTAAAAATTATTATAATGTTAAATTTTATTATAATATTATTGTAATATTATAAAAATATAAAATTAACAAAGTAAAATATAATTATAATTTTAATAATATATTATTATAATTAATTATTATTACAATATTAACATAATAAAATAATAAAGTATATTATAATATTAATAAAGTAATTAATTATATTTAAAAATAAATAATTAAATATATAGTAATTTTATATTAAAGTATAATATACTTATATTAATAAAATATTAACTCTAAATAAAATATTAAAAAATAGTATAAGATTAATAAAATAATACAGTAAAATAACAATATTAAATTAAAATAGTAAAGTATTAAAACAATATTAAAAAAATAAAAAACTAAAGATTAAAATATAAAATAATTAAACAATTAAATAAAAAATTGAACACTATTAAAATATTTAATAATATTAAATTATATATTGATTATCAAGTAACTGCTTTGAACTGTAAGTGCACTACAAATGGGATTTACATGACCACAAAATTAATTGTAGCAACTGCAAGTGAGAAAATGTTATTTTCAAAGTGAGATTTACATAACCACAAAATTAACTGTAGCAACTACAAGTGAAAAAATGAGAGTTGCATTTTGCAAGTTGTTTTTCAGTGAAACAAACAGCGGAAAATAAAAAAGAAGTTTTACGACTTACAACTTGCGGCGAAACAAACAGGCCCTACGTGTGGCTTCATCCCTTGGGCAGGGGGTACGAAGGCAGCTGTAATGGCAGCAATTCGTTGAGCTGAAGTTGGCAATTCGTTGGTGTTCGGCTCAATTTTGAGAAATCTTCACCGAGGTGGAGAATTGTGGGGGAGAAGATCAGAGAATAAAAACTTGATAGAGTTTTTAAACTTAGTGAAAAAGCAGAGGAAGAAGCAGGGCGATCGACCGCCTGATCGACCGCATGTGCACAGGCGCGCACGGTTAGAAAGAAAGAAAAGTGATCGACCGCCAGGTCGACCAACCAAAGGCGCTGAAAGAAGACTGCAGTCGGTCGACCGCCTGGTCGACCAACCCGAGAGCTCTGCACAAGACCAGTTGGAACAGTTGAGCTAGCGTTCGACCGACGATCGACCGCTACAAGGAGCCGGTCGACCATCCGTTTGACCGCAACACGAGTTCCGGCTATTCTGAGTTAGTTTTAGGTTTTTGTTTTTTAAATCGGATTTCGATCCGAATTGAGTTTTCTTCTATTGGTTATTCTTTTGGCTATATAAGGAGGGTATCTGCACCAAAAATTGTATCGGTTGTTGAATCAATTGTTAGATAATTGCATTTGGAGTTCTAGGTTTAGTTTGTGAGATTTCTACGATCAAGTGTGTAGTTTCTCTAATTTGGATCTTCGGATAACTTTGTAACTCTTGTTAACTTAGTTGTTTGAATAAGATCTTCTCCCTTCTACCTATGGTTCAAAGTCACGGTCTCGGCCGCCGACTCGGCGGGAACTGAGACGGGTCGGTCGCGGCGACTCGGATCGATCTCGGGCGATACGCGCAAAATGCCACATAAAAAACTTAAAAAATTCTTAAAAAATCATGACAAATCGTAAAAAAGTATATACATCAAAATTCATGTATCATATGTTCAAAACAAATTTGTTTTGAGGGAGTAATTGGAAAAATATGAAAATTTGAAGGTAAATTTAGAAATATGAAAGATTTGAGGGTAAATATGAGAAAACCCCAGAAATTAAAAAGAAAAAGATAAAGATAAAGACAAAGGGGAGAGAGTGAGAGGGGTTCTCGCCTCCAATCTCTCTGTCCTCTCCCTCCCTCCCTCCGCTCAGAGGCGACGACGAGGGAACGGATCAGTCGGTGATGGCCTGGAGGCGGCGATGTCGGATGAGAGGGGGGAGATTAGGTGAGAGAGGGAGGGAGAGATCTAGAAGGCGAGCGAAGAGCGACAGGCGAGAGGTGGGTGAATGGCATCGGGCAAGCTAGAGGTTAGTCTCTCTCTCCCCCCCTCCCTCAGATCTCTCTCTCTCTCTCTTTTCCTTTTATGCCCTGACTGGGGCATGACTCGGGTATGACGCAGCCGAATCGGCCGAGTCTCACGAGTTGTCTCATAGCTCGGCCAATTCGCCCGAGTCATACGTAAGTCATACCCGAGTCATGCAATTTTCACCACGTCTAGCGACTCGCATCTCGTTATCGAATCAACAGCAATCATTCTGGAGGCCTCAGTCGAGTCAACTCCAACTCGGCAAAGTCTTTGAACCCTGATAATGCCCCGAGAACGTAGGTAAGTTGTCGAGCCTCGTTAAAGTGTTTGTTCTCGCTTTCCCTCTTTGATTCATGTTCGTGCTAATTGGTTCGTGATAGACTCGACATTATTAAGTTGATCTTGACGATTGGTGTGTGATTTGGCATTCCTCCGGAGGGTGCAACACCAGAAACGAACCGAAAAAGACGTTACTATGACCAATTAACCTCAAAGCATTTCTATAATTTGAGCTAGGTCAATCTCAAAAGCTCGAACACAACAAAGAAATTCAAGAAAGGTAGCGATAAAAGAGAGAATCAAAATCATTACCGCGTCCTCAGCATTGCAGTGGTGCTTGTAGATCTCAAGAAGAAACCGGCACCGGTCCGCAAGCGATCGGACATCGCCACTCTCTTCGGTAGCAAAGGCGACGGCCGCTCGATGGAGGCGATCGAGCTCCGACCTAATTGCCTTCTGGAAAAATAGAAAGATCAAGATCGGGAACTTGATAGCAGACAAGTTCTTGATTCCACTGCCGTTCGACGTCGGAGGACCCGCGGCGGTCGCCGGAGAAGAGGAGGCGGCGGGTATAAGAGCGAGGATTCCGTCCCCTGCTAATGGCGTCGCCATCGCTAGGGTTAGGGTTTCGTTTTAGCCGTAGAAATTTCCTAGTTTTCGTCGTTTCTCTCTCTAGATTCCGTTCTCTCTTTCAGAGATGAAGGAGCGAGGACGGGCACGAGAAGGGACGAGAGAGTTTTTAATTGGGATTCCGGTGACAAGGAGCGAGAGAGTTTTTATACAGTGTCCTAACACGTGGACCACCGAGAAGCCGGGCGCCACGTCAGCGGAGGGAAAGGCGGAGCACGTGCGAGAGGGCGTCGAGAGTGAGAGAAGTGGGTGTCTACACACTTGTGCCAAACTGTTCAAAATGCCCACGGTTTAATTCAATATTACGTTCTAGCATTGTCTCTGTTAGAAGGTAGTTCCAGGGTGACATGCAGCAAGGGTATTTCCGTCAATTATGAGTATTATTTTCTGTGGGATCTACATATGCACAATGTAATTTTACTGTATTTTGGGTTGGCATCATTACGGGGACTCTCCTTTTTAGATAATGCCGGCTGTGTCCCTGGACCAGCTATTTCAGGCACCACTCCCGCCCGCTAGCTAAAATACAATAATGCCCCGAACCCTAAAAAAATCGAACAATTCAGAGGATTTGCAATTTTAGAAAGTCTGGGGTTTTACATGCTCGAACGTTCGACGCCCGAGAACATGGCGACGCTTGTGGGGAACGTGCCGCTATTGGAACGACACGTGGATATCTGCACTATGCTCTCTTGTTGGGTCCCACCTTGCTTTACAGGTTGACCAGTTGTCAGACCTCACGTTGCCAGTCACAACGGAGGAGAAGGACTTGAGAAAATGACTCTTCATAGAATTAATTAGAATTAAAGTATATTATTATTCCCACGATCTTTGTTCTGTTGACCAAACAGTGTCTTAGGTATTACAATGATTTATTATGCTGGAGCACTAATTATATAAGTTTTTAATTGTCTATTTAAGGGTTGATTTTTTTCTTTAAAAAATTAATAAATGACGCTTCCTAGAATAATGATCTCAACTTGGTACATCACAAAATTATGCATTAATTTGATTCAGACTTGGGAAATATCATATAATTATACTTAAAATGCCGTCAATCCAGGATTGATGATATGCCATCAAGCCCCAAAATATGGTCTGATTATTTAAAAAAAAGAAGAATCAATATTTTAAAGGATAAAGTATATCTGATGTTGAATTAATCATTTTAAATAGCGAGATACAAGTAAAGATAATTAGATGCGTTTTTGACATTGTTTAACTTTTTTTTTTACAACAAAAGTAGTCTTGAATTTGAAATTTCATGTATCACTGAGACCGACTCCAATAGCATCTTTGATTAATTTAATTTATAATTGTGAAAATTTGACAAACAGAATTAATTTAGAATAACTTAGTTGATTTTTTATTTTATTTTATTTTTAGATAGAATTATGGATAATTTTCTTAATACTCCTTTTAATTTTTATTGTTTTTTCAAGCCCCCTCAGCTTGAGAAATCTTATTACACCGCTCTCAAGTGTCTATTTCATAAATAAGTCATCCCGAAAAACCATCCAAAACTTTAAGTTGAATATCAAAGCCCACTTTTTATTGAGTTTCAAAAAATCTACCTCGAACTATGAAAAAAATATCAAAATTAATAATTAAAAAAGGAATTTTGGGATTTCTTAAGCTGAAAAGTGGTTTTCTGGAAAATCCATAAAAACTGAAGCAAGTATTAAAAATTCAGCCATAATTATAACCCAGAAGCATCCAAATAAATTCACTTAGGGGCTATTTATATTCAAGGAGGTGGGCGGAAGTGAGGAAGTACGTTTTTTCCTTTTGAAAAATGAGAATTTTTGTGTATTTTTTTTCGGTGTTTAGTTGGTAGTTAGCCAAGTGAAAGTGAAAAAGTACATTGTGTTTTCCAGTATTTGATTAGTAATGGGAAAGTGAAAGTGAACAAGTTAATCACAAAGTTGATCGTAAAATAATATTAAAATAAAATTAATTATGAAAAAATTGAACTGTAATTAAAATGCAAATAAGATTTACATTACCTCAAATTAGCTGTTTTCAGCTACAAGTTCTTACAAATGAGACTTACATGATCACAAAATTAACTGTAGCACCGAAAGTGAAAAAATGATTGTGTAAAAAGAAAAATTGAAAAAGAAAAAGAATTTTTCTATTTTTTTTCCCGGTATTTGGATAGACAACGGTCTTCCCACTTCCCCCTTCCTCACTTCCGCCCACTTCCTTGAAACCAAACAACCCCCTATTCATGCAAGGTCAATTATTTGGCGCCTAAATGAGAATCACGAGGCCTGCGGATTTTTTGTTTTTTTTGATTTGTTTGCCCCCCCCCACGAAACAACTTCAGCGTGAAGGAGAGTGGAGCGTGAGGAAACGAAACGTACATCTTCCATTGAACTTTCATGAGAAACGGCATCATTCACGGGAACTTGTGAATTCACAAATGCATACCAAACTGTACTTCACGCACAAGGAAGCTTAATCTCTAATTATTTCAGAATGGGGGGGAAAATAATTTCTGTGTGTTTTTAAACAAATATTCTAGCCCTGACTAAAATCTAAGGCCTCTCATAACCTAATGTCATCCTTTTCCCCACCGAGTCAGATCTTGCAACTGCAGATAGAATAACAATTTGTGAAAATATGAGTGAAAACATCTTTGAAATAATGAAGAACTACAGTTATTGTGTGTATGTGCATGAAGACTCGGACGTAAACAATTTGCTCAATCAATCACATTGCCACTTGCTGGTAGCAAAGTCAAAAATTTTAATCAAAGGATGACCTTGGGACACCTTGTTTCAGTTTAGATACAAAAATACTGCATCTAGCAAGATACAAATTTAAATCTTGGCCTGGGAGTGCTACATTGCAGTGACAGCCTCAGTCAGTACCTGCTATCTTAATGACATAAATGGAGCATGAAACATAAATGCATGCCTCATCAGAAAGCACCATCCGACACTTTCATTGCCTCTGGATCCTGAAAATAGTATAGGAATATATAAAACAAGCATTTCTGAATACAGCAAATTGCGAAACCTCTATTTGTGTGACATTGTCCGAGCGTGCGTGTGCTTGCACCAAAATTTTTGAGCAGGAGTATGTCTGTCTTCCTCAACTGGACTAAAGTGGTATCATCACAGAACCTTATCCATAGACAAGGACCTCAACAAGTTTTCGAATGCAAAGCCACAAAAAAGGTGAAAGAAAGTATATAGTTTTGTTTCCACATGCAGTATCGTATCAAATCAATGCAGAATAATGGCCTTACCTACTTTACTGCAATCCAATTCATGAGCAAGTATATCCCTAGCTTGACAGGCATCTGGAAAAGTTCGAAGAAAACAATAACATCTCCTTTATAGCCAAGACAGTCACCAAACCCAGGCACTCACCCTTCTCCTTTCCCTGCGAGTGCTGCTGGCATGGAATGCACCTGTAAATGCAATCTCCATATCTGACCTTTCCTGCAACAAAAAGCAAGAACACATTACGAGTCAAGGGACGAATTCAAATGAGGAGTCCATGTTGCTTTGTTTGATGATGTTGCCCTCTGAAAAGAACATCATCTTATAGACGATAACTTATTGCAGAAAATGGGAATTAGATCCATTTATTAGATACTTTGTTATAGAACTTGCACCTTTACGAAATATCAGATCAGACAAGTGTTGGAATTGAAGAATATAAGTATGAATCTTCGAGTTGAATTATGGCGAGATCCGTTGATCGAATCAATTGGATGATGGTTGGAGTGTGTTCTCCTTCCATTGGGGATGAACGTGGTATATTCACATGTTCAATTCCGACTTCGAATGAATGAGATATTCAAGTCTAAAGATTGCCTAATTCAAAGCCAAAACGGGACTAAAGGTAGCTAAAAGCATTTAGTCCCACATTGATCATGGGATGGAAGTTTGTGGTGTATAAATAGAGAAAATTGAGAACAAAGGGCGTGCCCTTTGGGTACTTGGAGTTTTCGCGCGCGATTGGGAGGGATCTATGCCCGCCCGCACATGTGTGCATGCGCGCGCGCGCTGGCGGCGGCAGCGGCGGCGGCCGGCCGGTGCTGGGCTCGGGTCCGGTCTGGGTTCCTACCCTGCCTGGTTTCTTTTTGAATCAGGTCTCAAGGATATGGGCCACTCCGGATCCGAACCAGACCCGCTCCACTGTCAGGATCTGAACCGATCTGCCAAAGGTTACGAACTTGTTTGGACTGCCAACGGTTGCGAACCAGTTGGACTGCTAAAGGTTGCGAACTAATGGACGGCCAAAGGTTGCAACAGTTCAGACCGAAGCGTTGCATCCTTTCGTTGGGTTCGAACCTGTTGGCCCCTCCTGGAGCGCTATATAAAGCGCTCCCATCTCTCAATTGAACACCAACACCAAACGAAATCTCTCTCTCTCTCTAAGTTCAGAACTGGAAATGAAGTTCTTCTTCGTCCAGAACTCAGGAACTGAAGTTCTTCTTCGTCCAGAACTCTGAAACTGAAGTTCTTCGTCCAGAACTCTGAAAGTGAAGTTCATCGTCCAGAATTCTGGAAGTGAAGGTTCTTCGTCCAGAACTGGAAGTGGAGGTTCTTCGTCCAGAACTGGAGTGAGGTTCTGAAGTAACTTCTAACGAGAAGTGGGAGATTCGTTTTCCGAAGCAACTTCCAAAGGAGATTCTACAAAATTCGTTCTGAAAGAAGGCTCAGAAAATTCAACAGATTCTTTTATAGAATTGTTGTCTGAATCTGATACTTCTGAAGAAGAATATTCTTCAACCTTTCATCGTCCTCAACAGTGGGTGCTCCTCCAAAGTAAAGGCAAATATTCATCCAAATTTGTCCTTGTACCGCTGCTTCAACGATCCTGTGGAAGGTACTGGTTGACTACGGTTCGACCGTGCGGTGATTTGGTAGTGCTATCCAAATACCGTGAAGGAGTGTTGTATCTTGGGAGACCAGTGTCCATTATCCCGTTAGCACCGGTGCGGGGGACGTAATTGTCTTAAGGAGATTCGCTCTAAGCGTACCTCACTCCAAATACTGTATAAGTGGATTAAGTCCTTTATACAGGGGATATACTTTACTGTATATCGAGACTGATTTAGATTCAGTCTAATTGGTGTTTAACCAAGAAAGAAATTGAAAGGTGGTTCTTAAATTAAGGAACGTTCTATTGAACGGAAAACCTCGCACCTGATATTTGCCGACCTGGCCAATTAGATTGTTGATATCTCAGTGATCTTGATTAATTGTCAGATTGATTCCTGTTAAGCAGAGAACCAACATTCTTAAGACAATTAGCGTTTCTTACTTCTGTTCTGCTTGAACTTGCAGAAAATGTCTGATACTAATCAAGATAGTACAAGTAATGCACCAAACATGCAGCTCCAAGCTTTGATGCCTACTCCACTTCCTAACCCGAAGCCGGAGAAGCTAGGAATTTTGACGGCACAGAATTCAAGAGGTGGCAACAGAAGATGCTCTTCTACTTGACCACTCTTCATTTGGCCAAATTCCTACAGGAGGATCCACCAGAACCCGGAACTGATCGGGACTCAGTCCTTGCAGTCGATGCTTGGACACAAGGTGACTTCCTTTGCCGAAATTATGTTTTAAATGGACTGGATGACTCTCTTTACAATGTCTACAGTCCTATCACTACGGCAAAGAAGTTATGGGCCAGTCTTGACAAGAAGTACAAGACTGAGGATGCTGGTACCAAGAAGTTCGTCGTAGGACGATTTCTGGAGTACAAAATGGTGGATAGCAAGACTGTAATCAGTCAGGTGCAAGAGTTCCAACTTATCTTGCACGAGATAGAAGCCGAAGGTATGATTCTTCCTGAAACTTTTCAGGTGGCTACTATCGTGGAAAAACTCCCACCTGCGTGGAGAGATTTCAAAAACTACCTGAAGCACAAGCGAAAGGAGTTGAAGTTGGAAGATCTCATTGTGAGGCTTCGAATCGAGGAGGACAATAGAAAGTCCGAGAAAAGGAGCAGCAAGAACTCCTACGAAGCAAAAGCCAATGTGATCGAAGACTCAAAGGGGAAAAGCGTCTACTTCCAAAGGCTTAAAGCGGAATAAGACTTCCCAGGGGTACAGAGGCAAGGTCCAAGAAGGCAAGAACATGCGCTTCAAGGGAACCTGCTATATCTGCAACAAAGAGGGGCATAAGGCGAATGAATGTCGCAGCCGTCTCAAAAAGAATAAGAAGAGCCACCCATAGGCGAACATGACCAACAATAAGGATTGGTGAGTAGACACTGGGGCTACTCGGCACATCTGCTCTGAGAAATTATTATTCTCTGAATATCAAAGACTAGAGCAAGATGAGCAACTATTTATGGGAAATTCAGCCGTCTCAAAGGTTGAAGGAAAGGGCAAGGTCATCCTGAAGTGGACATCGGAGAAAGAGCTTACTCTTAAGATGTGCTTCATGTTCCAGACATCCGCAAGAATTGATCTCCGGATCAATACTTAGTAAGAAAGGATTTAAAATGGTTTTTGAATCTGACAAATTTGTACTTACTAAGGGAGGGATGTATGTGGGAAAGGGTTATCTTGTTGATGGACTTTTTAAAGCCAATATTTCAGTGGTAGATAGAAAATCTGTGTATTTGTACCCGAAGCTTGTAAATAAAAGAAATTCTTCTATTTATTTGCTTGAGTCTCCTATTTTGTGGCATGCTAAATTAGGGCATGTAAATTACAAGTCATTAAAGAACTTGTCTAATCTGGAATATATTCCTAAACTCAACTTGAAAGAAATTCGCAAGTGTGAGATTTGTGTTGAGTCCAAGTTGGCGAAAAATTCATTTCACTCAATTGATCGAAATACATAACCTTTAGGGTTAATTCATAGCGATCTGTGTGACTTGAAGTTTATGCCAACTAGAGGCGGTAAAAAGTATTTTATTACTTTTATTGATGACTGTACAAGATACTGTTATGTGTATCTTTTAAAAGTAAGGATGAGGCAATAAATATGTTTATAACATATAAGGCCGAAGTTGAGAATCAACTCAACAAGAAAATCAAGATTCTAAAATCTGATAGAGGCGGAGAATATGAATCAAATGATTTTAGTGAGTTATGTGCTAATTTTGGTATAATCCATCAAACTACAGCACCATACACTCCTCAACAGAATGGAATTGCTGAACGGAAGAACAGAACTTTGAAGGAGATGGTTAATTCCATGCTCGTAAGTTCTGGAGCTCCGCAGAACTTGTTGGGGGAAGTTCTATTAACTGCAAATTATATTCTAAATAGAGTACCCCCACAAGAAACTTGGTCTTATACCATTCGAGTTATGGCATGGAAGGACACCTTCCTACCATTACCTCAAATGTGGGGGTGCCTAGCAAAGGTGCTAGCACCATTACCTAAAAAGATTAAGTTGGGAGCAAAACTATGGACTGCATATTCATAGGCTATGCCTTGAATAGTAGTGCCTACAGATTTTTGGTTCATAAATCAGAGATACCAGATATTCATGTAAATATGATTATCGAATCTAGAGATGTTGTGTTCATTGAAGACATCTTTCCGTACAAACGGGAAGCAGATAAGACTTCTGGGAAAAGAACACACGAGATGGCGTTCAGGGTCGAAAGTTCCGAGGAACCGACTGTTAATGCGGAAACTGAACCAAGAAGAAGTCAGAGATCTAGAATCTCAAAATCTTTTGGTCCAGATTTCATAGCATACGCTATTGAGAGCGAGCCTCAAACATTTAAAGAGGCTATGTCAAACCCCAGAAGCATAAAATGTTATATACAACGGTAAGTCTAGACATATTCGTCGTAGACATAATACCGTGAAGCAGTTGCTCTCAAATGAAAATATCTCTATTGACTTTGTATCGTCAAAGGATAATTTAGCGGATCCGCTTACTAAAGGTTTAAGTGGAGAGCGTATAAACTGCGCATCGAGGGGAATGGGTCTAAAAGCCTAACCTTACCGAGTCAGCTTAATGGAAACCTCACTTAGCGACTGGAGATCCCACGAACTAAGTTCAAGAGGAAAAACTAGTTATGATTGACTCAGCAAGTAAGCACTTGGGAGTTTGACTCCAATCCATTCCTAAGGTGCACATAAGTGCTTTTCTACAAGTGGATTAAGAATAAGCTTAATGCTTTTAATAATGCCTATATCTTGTTACTAAACAAGTGGAGTAGAGTAGACTACTCTTAATAGGTCCATCACCTATGTGAGTATATAGTTGGGTCGGCTCTTTGGAAATTTCTATGGAGGCTGTTATTCCCTAAAGATACTCTCTGAAACCAAGAATGTCCAGGGTCAAAACGGACACAACCGATAACCAAAGTTGATTTGGAAGTCACTGTGTGAAGCTTGTTGACTTGGCTTACACTAACGGCTAACAGTTCAAGACCTAGTTCACTGATTAGCCAGTAAGTCCGATAAAGCTTTTGTAACACCCCGCTCCCGGAATACGTACTTAGTTGCGTATTCAGATTTTTTGATCGTATTTTTTCGATTTACCTTCTGTACTTATTTTGTATTATGAATTGTTTATATGATTGTTTTGTCTTAAATTTGGATTCGTGGACTCGGAGTCAGCCCTAGTCTGAACTGAAGACCCGATCCTAATGTATTACTTGATTTGGTCTTTCCGGTAATTAGATTTGACCGATTTCAGTTTCAAATATTATTTTTCTATATTTTAGATTTTATATGATTTTCTGGAATTTTCCTGAATTTAATTAAATATCTTCAAACCGGTGTCGGCCAGTGCTGCTGACCGATTCCCAGATTTTTAGTTTACAAACGGTTTAGAATTTCTAAAAGTTCCTTTAGACATTATTTCTTAAAATCATATTTTCTACCTAAATACTTTTTCTGAGAATTTTATGAATTTATGAAAATTCCACCGGAGTCGGTAGCTAGCTGATTCCGGGATTTTTAGTTTTAAAACTATAAAGTATTTCTTAAAACGAATTTCACCATGAGTCTTAAAATAATATTCTTGATTTTTGATAATTATTTCGGGTCGTTCCGAGATACTTGAATTTCGGACGATTCCGGTGTTTTCCCGAAAGATTTTCGCATCCGCAACCGAATCCCGGGAATCCGCCACTTTCATTATTTTTCATTTTCTCTTCCAAGAGAATAATTTCCCTTTTCCATTTTCTTTTCCTTTTTCCTTTTTCTTTATTTCCTTCCTTCCTCCACAAGCCACAAGCTTTTCCTTTTTCCAAATTCCAATCTTTTCCAAAATTCCATCTTCCACCAACTCCCACCATTAATGCCCTCTTTTTCTCTCTCTTCCATGGCCAGCCAAGTGTGGCTAGGAGAGACACCTCACCTCCCCTATTTACAAAAACCCCCCTCTCTTCTATCTTATTTGCACCTCCTTCACAAAATCTAAAACCTATAAATACTTTTCCTCCTCCTTTCCTTATTCATTTTCACTTCATCTTTCTCTTTCCTCTCTTCACCAAAACCCTAACCTCCAACATCTCCTTCACCTCCACCACCTCCACCGGCGCCTCCGGCCACCACGACGCCGGCGAGAGACCCCGATCTCCGGCCGCCACTTCTTCTCACCAACACCAACAACAAAACCTCCAACCTCCACTTTCTTCTTCATCATCAACTTCTATCACTACCACCATCACTCCATCACCTTGTACTTCTTTTAGGTAAGTGTTCTTCTTCACCAAGCCTTGGATAATTCTTAGTATACTTGTGTCTTCAAATCATGTAATTTGATCATCAAACAAACCATCACAAATCTGATCTGTGTGCTGTTTCCAGTCGATTAGTCGACTTGACCTAGGAGCTAGTCGACTTGAAACCCTTAGTTGAAACGTAACCTTTTCAAGAACACAGTTTTAGTCGACTTAGGTTATTTATTAATCGACTAGAAACCTCGATTAGTCAACTACTCCCTTGACCCTAGTCGACTAACCTTTCCTGAATCAGAAACCCAACTCTCTGTTACTCAGTATTAGTCGACTTGACATGACTGTTAGTCGACTTGAGATGTCTGTTAGTCGACTACCCTTTCCACCTAGTCGACTAACTTTTCCTGAAACCAGAACCCAACTCTCTGGAACCCAGTTTTAGTCGACTACACCAGACTGTTAGTCGACTAACCCCTTTATTAGTCGACTACTCTTTCCACCTAGTCGACTAACTTTGGCTGTCTGTTATAGTTGATTTCTTTCTTGAATATGAACCATATCCTTGAGTCTTATATCATATATTGATATTGCTTGACTTGTCTATTGACAAACATCATCTTCCCTTCTCTCTTTCTCTCTCCTCTTCACTCTACATATTTATATATCATATATTATGGCGCATCCCGAATTCCGTGGATTTCGGACCTTTCGGCGTTTCTGTGATTCAGGCGAGTGTTCTCGCTCGCTACCCTCTTGCTCCCTATTTCATTGATTATGCAAATATTCTCGTTCTAGTCTCCATGTATTTTATTTCATGTTCTATATCTTTTACTGTTTTATACTATGCGTGGCCGACCCTTCGTGTCGTTGTACTTTGGGTTACTTTTATGTTACCTTGCCATACCATTACCTCAGACTAGTCAGTTGCATGTTTTTATTTAACACATGTATATCACCTGACCATCTAGTGTGTTATCACCTGACCATCTGACATGCCACTATTTGGCAAGACCCTTTAGTTATGCTATGACTTGCCCTGACTATTATCAATCTCTTGCCATGACTTAACCCGACTATTATCAATTCTTTGATATGCTTGGTTGTTTACTAAATATCATCACCCTGTCATGCTATCACTTAACACCCAGCATGATAACTTGACTTGTGATTATCACCTTTACGGGAACCTTACCTTATTATCCTGTATCATGATCAGTGACTTGTATTCCTGCTTTATATGCAGTGACCTGACTATATAGTACTTATGTACTCCTGATTCCTGATCATGTCCATTTCCTGTTATTCCCGTAAAGTGATAATTAAACTAATGAATCCTAAAAAGGACCAACTTGTATTGGGTCGTGGGAAACATGCGGATATCAATATGTGTTCGTGTTTACAGTGGCTTTTAGGAATGTTGTGCAACTACATGTTCCGGTCTGACCTGTGGGCCTCCAGGGGACCGAGGGGAGAGCTGGCTCCCTCATTACTGGTACCATCATGATAAGGGCATACATAAGTCCCTCCTGTTAGCCTTGCGGCTGGTTTCCGTTTCCATGCAACGGAACAATCCTGGGCCTGTAGGGGCCCGGAAAACTTGGTGGTCGGAGAAAGTGGTTTTAGCTGTAAAAGATTTCCTTGATTCAGGCGAAACGATTACAACCAAAAGAACTACTCTTCCTTCTTTTCTAGTTACAAGGGAGGGAGGATGTCTGAATCTTCCCTTTGTTTAATGCTGGGTTCTTCGTGTGGCGATGGAGAGTGAATCTTGTTCTCCGTTGACCAGATGACCGTCCTGGACCGTCGGGGGTCTTCTCTTCGGTCGGTAGAAAGAGTAACTCAGCTCCGTCTACCAAAACTCTCAAAGAGGAGGTAGGCGAAGAGCGGCTAGTACTCAGTAAGCTCGCTTGAAGAGTCTCCTCCCTCTGTCTGTTGTTGAAGTTGTGCTTCCCTCTTGATGATCGATCTTGATGATGCCTTGACCTTCTTAATTCTCGACCTTTCCAAAGCTTCGATCCTTGCCAAAACTTCGATCTCTCAAAAAGCCTCTGTGTGTGTGTCCCCCCCTTCATAGCAAACAAGGCTATTTATAGGGGTCTCAGGGGGTGAAGGTGCCTCCTGAAAACGCTCCCGAATGAGGGGCCACTACCCGCTACATGCGCGGTGACTGGCCCCGCAATCAGGGCAGTTGCAACTGAGACGTGGGCGTTGAGCCAAACGCGCCTTGAAGTTTGAGACGCGGGCGTCGAGCCAAACGCGCCTTGAAGTTGAGACGCGGCGTCGGGCCAAACGCGCCTTAATGCTGAGACGCGGGCTTCGGGCCTTCACGTCTGGATGCTGAGGCGCGGGCTTCGGGCCGACGCGTCTTGATGCTGAGACGCGGGCTTCGGGCCTTCACGTCTGGATGCTGAGGCGCGGACGTCGGGCCGACGCGCCTTGATGCTGAGACGCGGGCTTCGGGCCGACGCGTCTGAACGTTGAGACACGGGTGTAGAGCCAACACGTCTTAATGCTGAGACGCGAGCATCGATTCCTCGCGTCTAGAGCTTGAGACTCTGCTTCCTTAATGGCTGGTCTCTTGGTCATTTTTAGACAGCCTACAGAACCCCCTCCAAAGTTTCTGATATTCCGCAGTTGAATGGGACGGATTTCGGAATACTTTGGATCTTAGCCGTGTTCGCATTTATGACTGGACTGTTGATATGCTTCGGGCTTGATCTTATCTGGAATTGGTCTTCGTGAGTGTACTGTTGAACTCTTTGAAGCCGTCAGAGTTGATCGTGTTGAGTGTCTAGATACACAGTCTAGACCTCCCCGATTGCTTTTAGTCTGTCACGGGTGCGCTTTTGGCCGGGAGTGGTTGGTTGTCTGTTTGCGTCAGTGTACTGTTGAACTGACTTTGCAGAAGCAGGAGACTGGACGCAGGTTCCTTTTTGAAAAAGCAGAGACTGCTTTAAAGACGCGACTTCTTAGCGAGACGCGATGTTTGGCCTGTTTGAGGGGACGCGGACTTTGGAGAGACGCATCTCTTGAAATGCAGACGCGATTTTCTGGGTGCATTTATGATGATGCTGACGGGGCATGTCCACCGAAGAGCCGCGTACTTTGGGACGCGCACCTGTGCCATGTCATGATTACGCCGCCAGCTGGCCTGGGGAAACGGCGAGATTTCGCCTTTTGGCGCGCGGATCCCCCGGTTCATTAAATGGACTGCTCCACGTGTCAACTTCTGACTTGTGGCGGGGTCGCGACGCATGATCTTCCCTGTTCAAACAATGATTTGGCTCCACGCGTCAGGCAGCGATTCGCTGCAGCGTTTATTGGGCCAAACGCTGCGTATCTTCGCGAATCTCTGTGCCTATAAAAGGCAACAGTTAGAGAGATGTATCTTCTTCTCCGAACGAACGCATTTTCTAAAAAAAGAACTTCCTTCTCTCTCCAACTATTCATCTCCTCGCTCGGATTTCTTGATCTTCAATGGCTCCCAAGACAAAACCGACTGCATCGACCTCAAGGGCGACCGTCGCCGAGGCTGAGAGAGATGCTTCCTCTGCGCAGGAGGGTGTTTTCCGAGGTAAAAATGTACCTTCGGTGTGGGTTCCGCCATTAAAACATGTTCATAGAACCCTAAGGACCTTTAACACAAGATCGTGTTTGATTCTCGGACGCTGTCCTTGAGATGATAACCGGGGCGCGGGCCTGATGATCCGACGCTGGTGAACTCTGCACTCTGGGTCCTTCACTTAGAATATTTCTAATTGTGAAGGTCTCTGGACGCGATTTGTAGAACGCGGATTTTATCCATGCGTTCTGTGCCGCATTTTGTGCCATCAGGCGCTGGCGTCCGAGTCCAAGCACTTTGAAATTTCACAAGTCTTGGTTTGCAGAACGCGGATTTGATCCTTGCGTTCTGTGTCTTCAACCGCCGATTTTGTAGAATCTGGCGTTTGAGTCCAAGTACTTCGAATTTTCATAAGTCTTGGTTTGTAGAACGCAGCTTTGCAGGTCTGGACGCGGATTCGAAAAATTCCTGCGTCCAGTATCTCTTCTGCGTTTTGGTGCAAGTTCGCAGGTCTGGACGCGGATGATAACTCCTGCGTCCAATGTCTCGGCTGCGTTTTGAATTATGAACACTTAGCGTCTTCCCTTATTTTTGGCAAGTATCTGACCACCTTATTTTTGGCAAAGTATCTGACCAAGTGTCTTTTTCTTTTGCAGTGCCGCATGTTTCAGGTTCACTTGCCAAGATGCACCATTTTGGCCGCGTGGGTGGTGCCGACCGGGCTTGACCTTTGTGCAAAGAATGAGTGTCCCCGTGACTGCTGACCAGTTTGCTGGATCGCAGGCTCTCTAATGTTAACAGAGAACCTTCCGGGCACTTATGACCGATGCCGCGCTCAAAACGGATGACGGTGTCAGGTTGGAGAAGCCTGCCTTCTTCTTTGGGGATCATATCTATGATGATAGCCGTCGTGTGTCTGAGGGGACCTATAAATGGCTCCGTGAGATAAAGGGCGGAAGATTCTTTCTTCCAGACATGGAGAGGATGTTCCCGATGTCCTACTTTCAACACATGTCTGTTCCCCGAAAGATGGAATGGGACATTTCCCAGTATATCCCTGAGATCGCCCTTGGTGACTTTGGCCTCCAAAAGGTAGACCGCCATGATAGTCATGACGGGTCAGTCGTCGGACTGTTCCCTGCGTCGTCCAAGCCTGAAATCCCAATTGGAGAGATCCCGGAGCTTGCTACCACCTTCCTCAATTCCTTCATAGAAGCAGGGGGTGACTATCCTGTCGACTTCCGTGCGTATGGATGGGTCCATTCTCCAGAGAATTACTGGTGGGGTAGGATGGTGGGTTTTGTCCTTACCAATCTTGAGGGGCCGCTGAAGCGTGTGGGGCTGTACCCAGCAGTCAGGGCCGTGCAGTGGGGCGTCCCGATGAGTTCCCATAACTTCTTTGGGATTCTGGAGCGCTACAATCCTCGGACGGGGACATTCTTTACTCCGGTTGGAGAGATGGGCCTTGCCCTACACGAATTGTATGAGGTCTCCGGGTTGCCGTCAGGGGATATTCCTTACGAGGAATTTGTCCCAACCACCAGGGAGCTGCGCCTTTTGGAAAAAGAATCTCCTCAGTGTATGAGACCTACTGGGAGGTAATGTGCCATTTCTACATCTGCGGTCAGGCAACTGCCTGGAGGTCAGGAGGTGTCAAGCAACTATCCTGGGCTGATTATCTGTTTAATAATGTCAGCAATAAAGATCTCCCAGTAATCCGACTAGCTCCTAGTTCTGGTGGGGAAGTTGAAGACAGGATCGACGCAGCTTCTGACAAGTTCTACACCACGGAGTCGAATGAGGACGGCTTCGATCCTAACTTGGTCTTTGAGAGCTTTCACCATCAAGCCCGGACCCCTATTTCTGATCAGGCGCTGTTGGCGGGCTTCCTGATGTTGTGGCTGAAGAGGTGTGTGGTGCCCACGCTACCACATGAAGTTATTGTGGCAGATGTGGTGTACCCAGCGGTACTCTTGGCTCATGGCCACCCCATAGCCCTTCTTCCCGCCGTGGTGGCTGGTATTCAAAGCGGGCTGCGGGTGTTGACCAAGAGCTTCTGCGGACCCCCAAAGACTGCTAATTCTCGTGGGGAGCCGTATACCGACTCAGAGGGGAACCCGACGGTGAGGCACCCCAACCCGCGAATTGAGCTGCCTTACACGTACCTCATGGCTTGGTACGTGATGCATTGCCCATCTCTAATGACGGCGGCGCGTGGGAGCGTGGATCATATCCCATTTGTGCAGCGGCTGGAACGTTCAGAGTGGCATGACACCTACCTGTATTACATTAGGAAGCGTCTTTCCTGTGCCGCCAATTACCAGCTCAACCGCTGTTTTCCAGAGGTTCAAGGTGCAGCCCCCGGGGAGCTGTTCACGGATGTCGCTGGGCGGGATGACTTCTCGCAATTGCCTGCTGGAGCCTTCTGGTGGTTGATCATATACGACCAGGATATGTGCTGTTTCGCCAAGGAACTTCCTGCACTATCGAGCCGTATATGCCAAGTCGTTTTGCCCGACAATTTAGCTATGATCAGCTTTACGTCGGGAATCCCAATGCTCACTTGCCTTTGACGGGAATCTGTTCGAAGGCGCTCGGGCTTGGTATTACAGTGTGGCTGGAGGGACGGGAGCAACGTTCCATCTACCCGACGAGGCGCCTAAGTGCCGTATGAGCTTCAGCTTCTGTATTTGGTACTCCCAAGCCGGCCAGACGCCAGATCTTATTCCGGAGTCTTCATTTCTTGAGAGTATCAATGCCAGTCTCGAGGAGAGGTCTGAATCCAGTAAACGTACTAAACTCCTCGACCAGTACCTGAAAGCTCAGAGGGAGGTCGAGAAACGATCGAGGAGGGAGCCCCCAGTAGTGAGGGCGGCACCGCGACCGGCAAGGGCAAAGCCGCAAGCGACGAGGGCGGAGCCACCAGCAATGAGAGTGGAGCCGCGACCGGCAAGGAGGTCGAAGCAATTGGCGAGGAAGCGTCGTCGACGCTCTGCTTCTGTAGTTGAGCCTGCCCCAAAGAAGGCTCGGAGGGACTTAACGGCTGAAGTCTCTCAATCCAGAGCTATCTCTGCTGGAGCTGAGGTTCCTCCTGAAGGTGTCCCTGTTAGAGTTGAGGAACCGTGGAAGATGAAGATTTTCCAAGCTTGGTCCGTGCTCCTAGGTCACGCAGCGAGACCGTGGAGGAAGGGGAGCTTGTTGAGCGCCCCCTTATTGCTGGTGATGCTGAGTCACCGGAGATTGACATAATGGGCGAAGAGGATGTCGAGATTCCAGGAATCTCAACTCAGCCCGAATTTCCTCCTGCTCATGAAGGGAGAGACGAGGTACAGCAGCCGGGGTCTCCTAGCGTCTTTATTTCCAATTCTCGGGCAGTTGACCCTAGTCCTACCACTGGGGTGATTGGGGGTAAGGCTCCTGTTGCGGAGCTTCCTCGTGTGGCGCTATCGTCTTCTTCGTCATCGGGAGAAAGTGACTTTGAAGATAAAGTCGACTATGGCGATGAACCCGCTCTTCCTGGTCAGGGCGGATTCTTTGACGTCTCGGAGGAGGAACAACATGAGGGTGAGCCCTCGATGGCGCCATCGTCACTGGCGACAATTGCTCCCACTGACGGTATTCTTTTCTCCTTCTGTTTAATTCTCTTTTTTCATGTTGAAGAGGATGTTCTAACATTCTTCTTTTGTACTGCAGGGTCAGCTGGAGGTACCGGGGCTCAGCCCGAGGGAGTTGAGGCTTCGGTTGCCGAGACAACCTCAGTGGGGGCAGCTGTTGAAGTTGGGGAGCCTTCCCCTTTGCCAGGAGGGGAAACAACCATTGAGGCTGAGGAGGCTCTCACTCCGCCGGTGGAGAAGGCTACTGCTGAAGCTGGGGAGACTCCCATTCTACAGGACTCGACGCCTCTGGACCTCGAACCTAGTAAGGCAGCTCTGACTGAGGGGGCTCAGGTGGGGAGTCTGACGATCGGTACCCTTCCAGAAGGCCACACAGCTCAATCCTCGGTGGAAGTTTCTGAAGAGGTTATGCTTACAACTCCTTCCTTGGTCGTGGAGGCTCCTGCAGAGGCGGCGCTCCAGGAAGCGCCAGTGGGTAGTCTTGCTCTTGCCACATCGACGGCTGGCACGGCTCTTGTGCGAGAAGACCCGCCCTATATCCCTTATCCCATGACAGAAAAAGGGTCGGGAAGCTTCTTAGGTGATGAAGACATGGGGAGCTGGCACGTCAGATGGTGCAACAATTCTTCACCTCGATGGGATCCTGTATTGATCTCATCTTCCGTGGACACAGCACCTTCCAGTTCGCCCAGAGGCTTCTTGAAAATATGGCCGTGAGCGTCGAATTGGCGGGGGCCCTTCACTTGCCAGGGCATGCCTGCAGGTGGTAGAGCAACTTGGAGATAACCTGCGGGAGCTGGAATCTTTGGAAGATGCTGGTTCTTCCGGTGAGGCCCAGGCCATCCTGACTAGGCTCCTAGCTGCTCAGGAACGGGAGCGACAGGAGGCGGAGGCGCAGATCACTGCCGAGGTCCGTGACCTTGAATATTCCAAGGCTGAATTTCAAAAATTAGCCGGAGATTCGAGGGAATCTGAGCTCAGTGTGCAGAGCACGGAGCAGGTCATCCTCAGAACTCGGGACATTATCGCCAAGGCGGAAGCTGTTCTTGCGCTAAATGAGGAGAAACTTGTTTCCCTCAAAAAGGAGCTTGAGGAGCAACGGGCTGCTACGCGCGTGCTGAAGAGAGTCTATCCCTGCAATCTTCCAGGGTGGAATCTCTGCGGATGCAGCTGGCTGCCAGAAGTTTCTTATCTGAGACGGAGCTGCGGACCGGGCTATCATGGAGGCTGAGAGGACGCGCCAGCATGAGATTCACCGCCTTAGGGAACAAATCCGTTCCTTGGTGAATCAGGACATTTAGCCTTCTTTTCTTCTCTTTTTTTTTTGTAAAGAAAAGGGACCACTCTATTTATTAAGAGTGTTTGTATCCACTTCTATCATTTTTTGATATAATAGAAGTTTTCTTTAAAGCTTTTGTCCCAATTTCTTTGTCCTGTTGTGGATGAGTCCAACTCTTGATCACTAGTTGTGATTACTGAACTTAGGTAGGGCTAAGTTCTTTTATGAGACGCGGTCTTGGCGAGACGCGGCATTAATCCCACAGGGTGAGACGCGGTCATCAGTCTACCGGAACGTCCTTTTACTAAGACGCAAGCGTCAATCATAAAGTGAGACGCGGTCATCATTTCATAAGAACTTAGATTCTACTAAGTCCTTTTGATGAGACGCGGCGTCAATCACAAATCGGAACGCGGTCTTCTTGATGAGATGCGGCGTCAATCAAAAGATGAGACGCGGCATTGATCCGTAAAGTAAGACGCGGCTGTCAGTCCCTGAGACGCAGCGTCAATCACAAGGTGAGACGCAGCTCTGAATAACGCAAATCTGTCTTGCGCGGATCGGGCAGACGCAAGAGATGCAGCCTTGTCTGCTGAAGGGACGCGGCTTTCCCACCTGCGTCTAATGTGATCTGACTCAAGATTTTAGGAGATCTTTGCTCGTCAGGTCTCCTCTGTCGATTGGGATTCCGAGTCATCCGTTGATTCCCAAAGCAGGTATCCACGCGTCAACTCCTCATTGGACTCAGGAGTTACTGCCCTTAAAGGCAAAACCGACGCGGGCGGTTGAAAATCGTGCTTGCGACGGTTTCCAAAGCGGCGTTCCACGCGTCAATCCTCCACTGGGCTTTGACAATCGTGCGTGATGGTTCCCAAAGCGTCGTTCCACGCGTCAATCCTCCACTGGGCTTTGACAATCGTGCGTGACGGTTCCAATTAACGCCCCATTAATGGCAGTTATTAGGGCCTGCCTATAAATAGGGTGCGCTCCCCTTCTATAATCCAAGCTTGGATTATTTCTCTTTGGATTGCTCTGAGAAGTCCCACCTTCTTCAGAAAAGAGTTTCTTGATAGGGACTCCGTCTCCATGGACGAAGGTAATTCCGAGGATGAAGATGACCCAGAGCTCTCACGCTTCGGTTTGGTCTCTTCAAGAAGAACCCCCTCTCGGATCATCTTGGACGCCTGCGTTTGGGTGCAGAGAGGCCAACTCTGGCCAGAGGTCTCTGCTGGTATGTCCCCGATGATGTGTATAGCCTGAACTTCGGCATGATGATCTGAATGAAGTCCCGGTGCATTCCTCCTCTGGAATTTGTGCCAGTGACTTGACTTCTCTGAATGCAGGCGCTTGACGCTGGCTTTGCCCATTGCGTTTTACTGCCTTGGCGCGTTTCAGACCTGAATCTTGCAACTCCTGTTCACCCAACAGAGAGATGGCAATTTTTGGCGTTCTGAAATTCTTTGCGTCTGGTGCATTAGGCGCGGGTACAAACTGAGGCCCGCGTTTGAATCTTATGCGTGGTGCAGTTTGACTTGCGTCTGTTTGCCTGTGCGGGTCATTCCCGCGTCTGAAGTCTTGAATGGCTGCCGCGTTCTGTTACTCAGTTTCCTTTATAAAAATGTACTGAGTTCCAGATTTTCTGACTCTCTTGCTTATTCTTTGCAGGTAGGCTTGCTTGTCCTTTTTCAGGTTTGCTGGGCCCCAGAAAGAATATACCGGCTGGCGAACTTGCTCCACGTTCGTTTGTGAGAGATTAAATTATGGTCCTCGTCGTTTGTGAGAGATTAAATTATATCTCTGACGAGGACCCAACCCTCGCCAAGGTCTCTTCAGATCTGGTGCAAGAGATGGATAGGCCGAGTATCGGCGAGGGTGGTCCGGCGGTTACGGTGGCGGAAAGATCCTCTTCCTCTCCCAACTCCAGAAGTGACATCGAGGACATTCCGTTGGATGGCCTGCTGGGGAAAGGGATGGTGATGAATGCAGGACTCTCTGCTGCCGCTGGACCGAGTGGAGGGTGGCATCCTTTGTGATGACTCCTAAACTTCTGCTCTCACCCCAAGAGTGACTCCATGTTTGTTGGATGATCTGCTAGGGAAAGAGACGCGCCTGAACGAAGGGTTGCAGGACCTTCTGTTGCCACCGGACCTCAAGAACACCATTGCTCTCGGCTTGGTCAGCTAGGGCGCTTTCGAAGTTGGCGTCATGCATCAAAGTGCAACCGGTTCCAATTGTGCACCTGGGATCAGATGCAGTTTCAAGGAGTGAGTACGGCCTCAGAGAGAGAGAGGGACTTCTTTGTACTCCTTAATTGTAACACTCAATCTTATTGTATAAGAGAGCGTTTTGTATCACTTTCATGTGTTTGGATATGAATAAAAGTGACACTTTTCTTTTTGCCTCTTTCTGTTGTCTTGAACGTTTTGTTTTAGAAGCAAAAAGAATGATTTTGGTGGACCCGCCACTTTATAAAAAGAAAGTGACAGGTGGAGTGCGTACCCCCAGAGAAGGTGAACTTTTATCAAGGATTTGGGATTAACTTGATTTAAGATCAGCTGGGGATTTTGATGGAAGCATTGTTTATCGGTGTAATTCCTGCCCAAATGAATTTGATACTCGGTTGGGGAGAATATCAAATGAAACTAGACTCGTGGGGAATCTAGTAGGATTTTTACCGTAAGAGGTGTGATATTAACTTAACGGTTTAGAAGTAGTCTTGTCAGAAGTGTAATGTTAACTTGACAAGGATGTGAGTTAGAGGTGTGATATTAACCTAACTCATCAGCATCTCAGTTTTATTTGGGAAAACTGAGGGTGTCACTGTCATAGGTGTGATGTTTAACTTAACAGTGATAGTAATGCTAGAGGTGTAATGTTGAACTTGGCATTAGTCGTCTCGCTTAAAGAAGTCAAGGAAGGTCATAGCCATAGGTGTATTGTTGAACTTAGCAATGACTCGGATTAAAGCTAGTCAGGGAGGAAGTCGTCATAGCCATAGGTGTATTGTTGAACTTAGCAATGACTCGGATGCTAGAAGTGTAGTGTTAACTTGGCATCTTCCATCTCGCTTGACAAGGAAGTCGAGGAAAGGTCATAGCCATAGGTGTATTGTTGAACTTAGCAATGACTCGGATGCTGAAGTGTAGTGTTAACTTGGCATCTTCATCTCGCTACAAGTCGAGTCATAGCCATAGGTGTATTGTTGAACTTAGCAATGACTCATGAAGTGTAGTGTTAACTTGTCGTCCATTTCGCTTCGATATGGAGTCTGAAGAAAGGTGACTGTCAGAGGTGTGATATTAACTTGACAGGCACTCGAGTACCGCTTAGAGGTGTAATGTTAACTTTAACAGTAGTTTTGTCAGAGGTGTGATATTAACTTGACAAGAATTTGCTTGCGATAGGAGCAATTTGAGGACCTGTCATTCTATTGATGAGAATTGACAAGTGGAATTTGAGGTGCCAGAGGTATAGTGTTAACTTGGCAAATTTGAGAGTTTGTTACTCTATGCAGAGTTAACAAGCCAGGTTTGTACTCGACAAAGAGTATTCATTACCAGAGGTATAGTGTTAACATGGTAATGATTGCATTTTGTGGTCCTACCATTCTATGGATGAGAATTGGTAAGGGATTTTTGGAGGGAAGAGTGGAATCAAGTCCACTTAGGATTTTAGCAAACCCTCAGCTATCAACGGGTTTGTCATGCCTTTACCAACTACCGTTTGAGTTGGGCTAGCCATGCTATTCCCCTCAGCATGATGAGTTGTCGAGGACTTATGTTGGACTTAAAGCCAACATTTTCCTCTATCCTTAGCCGTCGAGGCGTCGGATCAAATGGGAACGTGTCCCTTAGGATTTTTAGCAAATCCTCAGCTGTCAACGGGTTTGTCATGCCTTTACCAACTACCGTTTGAGTTGGGCTAGCCATGCTATTCCCCTCAGCATGATGAGTTGTCGAAGACTTATGTTGGACTTAAAAGCCAACATTTTCCTCTATCCTTAGCCGTCAAGGGCGTCGGATGTTTGATCAGAGGTGTATTTTTAACTTGATCGGTGGAAGAATGCCATCTAGGGATAGTATTTCTTCAGGAATTTGCCATTGATTGGCATCATGAGTGTATCGCCATTTGAGGTTATGAGGCGATACGATCCATTTGAGTAGACTGACTCTACCACAAATGGTCCTTCCCATTTGGGTTGGAATTTTCCTTTCGTCTTGTGTGTCATGACCATGGGTCTTCGGACGGCTAAGACGAGGTCGCCTTTCCTGAAAGTTCGCGATTTGACTTTCTTGTTGAAGGCTCTGGTGATACGAGCTTGGTAAAGCTCGATTTGTTGTTGGGCCTGCAGACGCTTGTCGTCCAAGGCTTCCAATTCTTGGAGTCGCTGTCGATGCTTCTCCTCTGTTGTCATTTCCGCTGTCAAGGCGACGCGAAGAGATGGAATTTGGATTTCCAGTGGAAGGACGGCTTCGCATCCGTACACCAAGGAAAATGGCGTGGCTTTAGTTGGGGTTCGCACAGTCGTGCGATAGGCCCATAAGCATTCGCCCAACTTATCGTCCCAGTCTCGTTGACTTTTCGAGACGAATTTCTTGAGAAGCTTGCCAATAGTCTTATTGAAAGCTTCTGCGAGGCCGTTAGCGGGCGGATAGTATGCCGTTGATGACACACTCTGGATTCTGAACTTGGCGCAGAATCTCTGAAAAGCCTGGCTGATGAACTGGGGTCCATTGTCATGGACAATCCGCCGAGGCACACCGAAGCGGTAAATAACGTGATGTTTCACGAACTTGATCACGTTAGAAGATTTCACCTCTTTCAAAGGGATAGCTTCGGCCCCTTGAGAAGTAATCGGTTATCGCTAGGATGAACCGATGTCCCTTTGATGATGGTGGGCTGATAGGACCAACCACGTCCATCCCCCACATTTCGAACGGCCAGGTAGAGGTCGTAGAGTGGAGGTATCCTGGTGCTTGATGGATGAAATCGCCATGTATTTGACAGGCGTGACATCTTTTGGCATAGGCAACAGCATCGGCAACCATCTTGGGCCAGTAGTAACCCAATCTTTGGAGTCGGTTTGCCAGCTTCGGGCCAGGTTGATGAGCTCCACACGTACCATCGTGGGCTTCTTTCAACACTTCGTGGGCTTCTTTTGATGAGAGGCACCGGAGCAGGATCCATCATGCGATCTACGATACAATGTTCGCGAAATCGCATTGTAGTAGAATTTGGAGGCTTTCCTTCGGATGGCAGCCGCCTCCCTGGTGTCTTCGGGCAAGATGCCGTATAAGACAAAATCAATGTAGGGGAATCGCCAGTCTTTAAGCTCTGGATCGGTCGACACTTCAAGTGTTTCCTTACCGCGACGATCTCCCGTTGACCTCTGGTAGTCTCCGAGGGGACTTTTTGGGCAGTATAGGTCGTGGCTATAGACGAATACCTTCTCCATTGCTCCAGCTGGAAGAGCTAAGGAGGCAGCAAGGGATGCAAGTGCATCTGCATGCGCATTTTGCTTGCGCGGTACATGGTCGATGTAGAAGTTTGAAAACCTCTCGGCCATGTGGATTGTCGCGTTGTAGTAGGGTACTAGATCTTCATGCCTGACCTCATACTCTCCGCGAACTTGGCTGACGATGAGTTTGAAGTCACACGTATGCCTCGAGATTTTTAACGCCAATCTCATCGGCGAATTGCATCCCAATCAAAAGAGCGTTGTATTCCGCCACATTGTTGGAACAGGGCTCGGTTAACGAGATAGCTCGGGGAATCACGTAATTTTGTGGGGAGACGAGTACCACTCCTACCCCCGCTACTGTGTGTCCCTTCGGCTTGCCCTTGATGCACCGTCGAAGAAAAGTTGCCATACTTGACTTTCGAACGATGTCTGAGCTAGGCAGACTTCGGCGACCTCATCTGGGAGATCCTCGTAGAGTTTGGCTGCCCTGGGATCTGGGTGTTCAGCTAAGAAGTCCGCCACCGCTTGTCCCTTAATAGCCTTTTGTGGCAGAAAATGCATCTCATATTGTGATAGCAATATGGCCCATTTTGCCAGCCGGCCATTTAGTGAAGAAGGCTTTGTCATAAGTAACCTCAGGGGGTTGACTTTGGATATGACATTTATGGTTTGGCCCACCAGATAGTGTCGCATTTTCTGAATGGCGAACACCAGTGCCAAACATTCCTTCTCGATCGGGTTATACCGATGTTCGGCTCCGATCATCGTTCTACTTAGGTAGTAGATTGCTTGTTCTCGCCCCTGGTCATCATTCTGAGCTAGTAGAGCTCCCAAAGAATGATCCATTGATCGGACGTACACCAGGAAAGGCTTTCCGGATACCGGAGCTGCCAGGACTGGTGGTTGGGTGAGGTAGTGCTTGATCTCCTCAAATGCTTGCTGGCAAGCGTCGTCCCAAATGAACGAAACGCCCTTCTTCATCAGCTTAGCGAAGGGTTGGCATCTCCCGAGAGATTTGAAATGAATCTGCGGATGTATGCCAATCGTCCTTGTAATCCTCTGAGCTCCTTGAGGCTTCTGGGGGGTTGCATCTCTTGGATAGCACGGACTTTCTCCGGATCCAAATGGATTCCTGTGGAAGTCACAACAAACCCTAGGAATTTGCCACTGGCTACCCCCAGGAAGGACTTGGTGGGGTTCATCTTCAATTGATGAGCCCGCATGATGTCGAAGACCACCCTCAGGTCTGCTATGTGATCACCTTTAGTGCGGCTTTTCACCGCGATGTCGTCGACATAACATTCCACCGTTTTGCGTATCTGCCGATGGAAAATGGCATTCATGGCCCTTTGGTAGGTTGCCCCCGCATTTTTCAGACCGAAGGGCATGACGGTGTAGCAATATACCCCTAGAGGTGTCCTGAAGGAGGTGTGCTTTTCGTCATCGGGATACATCTTGATTTGATTATATCCTGAGAACCCGTCCATAAAGGACATTCGCTCGAATCCACAAGTATTGTCAATCATGACATCTGTGATTGGCAATGGGAATTCGTCTTTGGGGCAGGCCTCGTTTAGATCACGGAAGTCGATGCAGATCCGGATCTTCCCGTTCTTCTTGGCGACGGGGACGATGTTGGCTACCCAGTCGGGATGCTGTTCCTCCCTGATAAAGCCGGAGTCAATAAGCTTCCTGACTTCTGATTGGATTGCCTCCATTATCTCTGGACGGAACCGTCGCTGCTGTTGTTTAACAGGCTTCATGTCCGGATTGATGTTGAGGCGATGCATAGCCACTTGAGGATCAAGTCCAGGCATGTCCTCATAATTCCAGGCGAAGACATCTATATACTCTTGTACAAGAGATATTAAATCCTTCTTCTCTGGAGGCGACAGGCCGTCACTTATGAAGATGGGTTTAGGATTGTCTTCATCTCCTAGGTTGACTTGAACAACCTTGTCTTCTGTGGGTGGCTCACGCTGTTCAAAGCGGATGTCCCAAAGAGCATTCAAATGTTTGATCCAAGGATCTGTATCGATTGGATCATTTCTTCATCTTCATCCTCCAGATGGCTTGTCGAAACCATGTTTACTGAAAGCCCTTTGAAGATGTTGCCGACACTGACATCTGATTCCCATGACGACGTGTCTGATGAGCAGTCATGACTTGACAGTCTCTCCGAATCAGAGGCTGATGGCACTGGAGTTGATATATAGCCCAACCCCCGGCGCGTCTGATGATAGTAATCAGGGGTTTTTCCTTTCGGTACAAAGGATCGAAGCAGTGTTCTTCTTCCTTTTCCGAAGTTCAATCCTGGCCTGTTGGTTAGATCATACCCCATGCGCTTCATCATCTTGAGCGTTCTCGGTTCATAATGATCGAACTGAGGGGATTCATCCTCACCTTCCGATTCTTCGTGGGGCATTGGTTCAGATGCGATTCGCCCAAAAAGTATTGGTCTTTGGCCTTTTCGTCTGGCTGGAACCATGAATACAGACTCTTGCGCGTCACCATTATCTTGGTATGTCCCGAAGGATGATTTCACCGGTACATGCAAAGATGTCAAAGCATCTATTGCCGACAGAGGTCATCGTCCACGTCGGTAGTGGTATCCGACGGTATTGAATCGGAAACATACACAGGAAAATACGCAAAGTCTAAATCTTCATTAATGTACCAACCACCCGCATCGTCGGTGGTATCAACATCGAGCTTATTAGTGCTCTTTACAATGGGCTCCAACTCCCACAGGCACTCTTCTTTCTCAGGCTCAATGTCAGCTTCATTACCAGAGTCTGGCTCCTCTGGTTGTGGGGTTTCATTAGTCTCCTCCGGATCCTGATATAAGAGGGAGTCCGTGAAATAATTTTCAACCCCTTTAAACGGATGCCTTTCGGCAATCAACGTTCGGACCTGTCCACTCTCGTCAATGTATTTCATGACTTGGTGGAGTAGAGGGAACGATGGAATTGCGGTGAATCCATGGTCGTCCCAGCAACAGGTTGTAGGAAGTGTCCGCGTCAATGACGTAACACGTCACTTCTGACTTGAGGCTCCCGATCTGGCATTTGAGCTTGATCTTCCCCATTGGGCGGGAGCTGTTGGCATTGAACCCGTAAATAGTCGTCTGGGTAGGGCTCAGACGATGGGTAGGAATGCCTAGAAACTGCATAACCCGGCGAGGTATGATGCTCAGCGCGGACCCTGGGTCTACCTGGATGCGGTTCACCTCGGATGACCCAATATACCCTGTGAAGTATAGGGTCGGTCATGCTTCCCTTTAACCTGCATGTCATCTGTTGTGAAGGTGATGCAGGGAGCATTTGGGGAGGCGTGGAGGCAATCCTCTACATCTTCCTCCCTTGGCACACGAGTCATGAAGACCTCAGCATTGGCCAAAGCTTCTTGTAGAGCCTCTCTGGTTGACTTTGATAGCCTCAGGAGCTCATACAAGGTAATGCGTGCCGGGATGTTGGCTAATTGAGCCAAGACATCGAAGCTGTAAGGTGTCGAGGATCCTTCCGTTACACCTTTCGCAAGAACTCGAGAAAACCGAGTTTCTTTCTGCTTCTCCCCAGGCTGTTTAGAGGAGGGCTTGGCTGGTTCCACGGCTGGTTGCGGAGAAGCCGCTGCTGTCTCGCCGTACTGCTTCAAGTATGCCTGTCCTGAACGGGTCCCCGCCGTAGGTTGGCTGGGCTCTGCGGCCAGGACTATTGTTTCCTCTTCTGAGTCAGTCAGCGAGGGAACATCAGTGTCCGCTTCTCGAGAGGAGGCGCATATCACATGGCAAGATGAAGCCTTCCCTTTGCCTTTGGACTTCCTGTTGGTCACAGTCGTCCATTGTTGCTCGTCGACGAGGTCAGGGTGGACCCACATGATTTCCCCTCGAGGTGTAGGGACGGGTACCAAGCCTTTCTCCTGCTGCTGATGAGGGTCTGTGTTGACCACCCTCAGTTCTCCTTTCGGGACAGAGATCACCCCCACGGGTGTCGGGGGTCGTGTCCCAAACTGGAGAATCGACGTCATGTTGGCCGTCATCTTCTTCTGCTCCGTCGGAGTTTTAATACCTCCGCGTCAATCAGAGCTTGAAGGATGTCCTTAAAGACGTAGCAGCTTTTGGTAGGATGTCCGAGCATCCTGTGGTATAAGCAGTAGGTGGGATTGTCGGTCTTGCCGACTTCCTCCGGGCGCCTAATTTCAGGGAGCTTCAGTCGATTGCTCTTGTTGAGTAGCTTGAAGAGCGAATCGACGTGTTCCTCCTTGAAGGAATACTGCTTGTTGGGGCGTGGCTGGCTTGAAGAGCCACTTGCCCTGCCTGTTTGAGGTTTGGTGGGAGATTTGGTCTCCGTCGCCAAATTATCCTTCCGCTTCGTCTGGAGGAGGTGTCTGGTGCACGCCTTGTCGACCTCTCTGGCCTGGGCTTGCCTTCTTCCGCTCTGACGCGGGCGACAATCTCCTCAGCCTGTTCACCTTGCTGGACTAATTGTTTCCAGGTGCGGCTTTCAGCAACTCCTATTTGAGCAAGGAGTGAGGTTTGGAGATTATGGCGACATGTTTCCACCAGGGTGGCCTGGGTCATGCCGCTTGGACATCGGAGTGCCATGTTCCGAAATCTTTCTACGAAAGACTTGACGGACTCTCCCTTTCGCTGTTTTGTAGCTAAAAGGGTAGGCATTGTGACCTCCGAATCATCTTCGAAGAAGCGTGTTAGAAACAGCTTCTCCAAGTCGCCCCAGTTCTTGATGGAACCTTCCGGGAGCTTCATGAACCATTCAAAGGCCAACCCTTTCAGGGTGCCGATGAACAGTCGCGCCAGGATGGCATCGTTATCTATCACATTCCCGGTCTGGGATTTGAAGTAGTAGATGTGCTGGTTGGGTGACCCCTTCCCGTCAAATGCTTGGAGAGTTGGAGCCTTGAACTTAGGAGGGTACGGGACTAAGTCCCACTCGGCCGGATAGGGCCGGACTACTCCAGCTTCTTGGAGGCCTTTACGGTTGGTAAGGGCCTCGAGGCGCTGCTCCAGTTGACTCATTCTTTTAGCATGAGCCTTTCCCGGGGTCTGGTCACTTCTTTTGCCTGCGACGAGGGCTTGGACACATCCGAGGTAGATCGTCGTGTCTCGTCAGAAGATTCGGAGGTGGGCTTCCTCCCTTTCTCCCCTTTCCCCTTCGGTCGTCTAGGAGGAGATCTCGCTCTTTCTTCAAGCAATTTCTCAAGCATATGCTTTAGGGAGTCAATGGATCTCTGTTGAGAGGCGATTATATCCATCTGGTGCTTCTGCGTCTGCTCTAAACGCCTGGTCGTCTCCTCAGGAGTGTCGGCCATGTAGGCGGAAGCCTCCTTCTCGACGGAAGAGTTTGAAGCCTGCGACTCCACTATAGCGGAATGAGAACCACCCATTCTAATGCCGCGGGCTAAGGCATTATAGTCAATTGGGGAATGGCCCCTGTCCGGTGTCGAGTGTGTTGATACAACCCCCTCCGTTTCAGAGTCAGATTCCTCTGAGTTGACCATTAGTTGTTTTTCCCTTGCTTCTGCTAGTCATGTTTTGCAGTAAGCTCCGGGTATTCAACATCTGAGAAGGTTCTCCTCCTGTGGGAGCGTCTTCTCTTGGCTGATGGGGGAATCAGGGTCAGCTGTCTAATTAGAGACGGCTGGTGCACGCCTGACTCGCAATGGCATCCAGAGAGCATCTGGATGAGCTGTTGACAGCAGCATGGAGAAGTGGTCTGATTGGCACTCCTTTTCCTTGTCAAATAATCCCTCAAATCTGTGGGAGGGGGATTAAAGAGACTGGTCTCGCAACGTCGACGACGGGAGACAGTCATGTGCTGTTCAGCCTGACACCGGTTTCAGAAACGCGCCGTTGCGTCGCGGCTGCGTCACGCGCGTCTGGCGTCTCTGTTGATATGA